>JASANF010007495.1:0-14099 GCA_030248245.1 Trissonchulus sp. WLG1_4
AAATCTAGCAGATTAGTTTCATGTCTGGTTGCTCTTCTAGAAAAAACTGAGATGTGACTGACGGTGAAAAGGAGACTAGTTCTTAAGCGTTCGTCAGGTATACGTAGTACAGGTAGGTTAAAACATATAGGTATTTTAACAATTATTTATTAAAAATAAATATGTTTATTAATCTTGTGACAGTAATCTTGTTTATTAATCTTTTACACAAAGGTTTACCCGTAGGAATTTTGCAAAATTGGAAAACTCTAGATTAAACCGTTGGCTGCTGTATTACCTCAATCCTGTAGGTGTGCAGTCTTGGCCGTATACCCTGGGGAATGGGCATGATGGGTCCCGCCTCTCCCTGGCGGTCTGGCACTGGCATTTTGGGATGGTCATCCGTTTTCTCTCTAGATGCTGGTAGCTAAAATTAAGACACACAACTTCAAAATTACAACTTTACCCTCTTATGGAAGCCGTTTGTGAAAAATAAACTTTAGGTTCCTCGATTGGTTTGGTTCTTGCACACAAAATAGCCACTGTAGACATGCAACCGGAACCAATGCTGGTTTACTAGAGACTCCTAATATGTGATTTCAAAATAGAGTCTTTTTGCCGGAATAAGTACTACTCCGTGAAATTTATGTCCATAATGAAAAAATGGTTTATAAACAGTTGATAGCTACAGCTACGCTTTAATTTCAGTTGAACTAAATTGAACGAAAACGAAACGAAAACGAAAACGAAAGCGACAGCGAAAACGAAAACGATATGCACGAAACTCCAATAATTTCTATTGCGACGCAAAAAGTTGTAAGCCTAGATACTTGATTTGTTTAGTTTTTAATGTATGAGAGCGCCTGTCTTTTTCTGCTGCCCTGAGTATTGCTCTGCTATTTATGTTTGCCGCTCTCAGTCTCAGCTACGTAGGTAAATATACTAAACTTTAAAGAAGCATAGCGCCATAAATTTGACAGCTGAGACCGCCTCAGCTGCCAAATTACACAACGAGCGAAAACGAAAACGAAGCAAAGAACGAAAACGAAACAAAACTGAACGAAAGCAAAAACAAAAGCGAAAACGAAAAGAAATTTTTATCAACTGAAATTAAAGCGTAGCTGTAGCTACGGCTTTGGTGTAGAGTGATGACAAAGGTATAAACACTCAAGTTTGGTGCCATGAATAGCGATACAGCAGGCCGGTGTGGAGATCTTTAGTTCCACTTATGTGACTTCAGTTTTTAACACATGTTAACCATTACCATATGAGTTTAACTTTGGCAGTTGTAATTCTGCTTAGTGTGAACTTTCTATGGTGAAAAGAACGGAACTCTGTGACCTTGATTTTCTTTATCTAGAAACCATGTGTAATGTGGGTAATACATATGTAAAGTTGTGAGACGAACTTGTATGAGCTCGAAGCAGGCCAGCAGCTCTCCGGTGCGCTCGGGCCCTCTGAACACGGGGTGCCAGTGCAGCTTCGGGGGGAACTTGGGGGGCTCGTATTTCTCGTGCAGCAGCTTCACAGTGCACGTCGCCAGAGACTGCCCGATGAACTCTGCTTTGCCCTGAAACATATGGACGTTGTTTCAATTTTATGGCGCTGTTAGCAATATGTAGTTGGTGTTAGGATTGACAGCATGTTATGACGTGAAGTGAGTGTTGACGCATTCAGCATTATGAGACCAAGACGTGAGCGAACACCACAAACAGATAACACAGTCACTAAAAATCAGCGAAAGAAAATAATTTTTACAAAAAAAACAAAAAAAAAATACATTTGCGAAAATAAACTAATAAATAAATAATAATAAAAAATACACTTGGACTGCAACAAATATACAAGGTTAGCTTTATTGTTAGCTTGAGGTTGTTACGGTCAAACGAGACATTTCATTGGTGCAGCCCACATGAACCGACTGACTAGCTGTCACAGTGAAATCGGTTTAGGTAAGTTATGCTTGGCAAATTTGGTGCAGTCCGCCAAGGCGTTGACACATAGGCTACTAGCAAAGAAACATTGTACAAGTACTAATCATCTACAACATCAGCAACTACATATGTCACTTACTTCTACATCTACTCTACTCTACTAATGGCACTTGTAACCTTGCAAAACGTATGAAGGTCAGCTAAATTTCTTTAAACAGCTAAAATTTTGTAAACTCTAAAGAGGTTAGTGGGGAAAATGGAAAGTGCAGTTTGCCGTTTTTGTGCTTTTGATGAGCTAGGGTGTTTGCTTGGGAGCAGTGTGGTGAGTTTTTGTGCAGCAGGCAGGACGCAGACGCAGGAGAGGAGTGCACACATTTCCTTACCACGACTGTGGTGCCATAGAGGGTGGTCTTGGTCTGAAAGAGGAGTCCAAAGTACACACCACACAACATCTGCATGCCACGCCAAAGAGCACAGCTCAACTTAGCCTAGCAGAGTGTTATCTACAAGTATCAACAATTTCCTGAACATTTTCAACAAAGGATAAAACTTTTAATTCCTTACATTCTTAATAAAACTAACCTTTGCAAAAATTGCATTATTAGCTCATTATTATTAAGTTCGCATTTTGAATACAAGTGAATTATAAATTCTTTCTGTAAATTCTTTTGCACTCGAATATTCGTGAATGCAATTTCAATTTTGCAAAACAATTTTTTACTGGCTTTTTGCTCCACCTAGAAGTGGAACATTAGTCATAGTTTTTTTCTGTGGGGCCACAGCCCAAACGGTCAGAATTTTTATTCTGGATTTCTAGGTCAGTGTTTAACGTTAAGTGTGAGTGTGTTTTACACATCTTCTGCCGTACCTCTGCATCTGTCACAACTAAAATGCCAGTTATTCAGTGATTGGCTGCTTTCTTAATTTACATGTTTCCCATAGAAATCGTTGCTTTTTGCAGCCAAGTAAACGAGAAAATCTCAGTCAATACCTTTCCGCAATTGAAACTTGGAAGGTACATACCTACTTATTTATTATTAAGTTGAGATTAATCAGTTTACTGATAAAACTATGAAACTACTATGTATATTGAACTTTGTCTCTTGTTTTATGAGACTGGATGAAAACAGTATATATTGTATGTTGATTTAAAATACATAAAATATATTATGATTATATAATGCCTTTAATGAAGCATAAGCATTTATCTGTGTGGTCGAGTCGTTAGTTTGGTAGTTTCGCCACCGTGAGGTGACATCATCGATTCTTCGAGGAGTGCTTTTTGTTAGACTTTTGCATTGCCTTCTCAGCAACCTCGAAAGTATAGTTTCGCTGGCCCAACAGGTTTACAATGGCCTCTGGCCAATGTAATTAAAAGTGAATGCTTTATACTTCCTGAATACTTTTGCCGCAGATTGGGCTTGTTATGTTCTAATGTTATTCCTTTTTACGCGGCTCCCTCCTGGGTAACTCAAATTTCTATGGTTGTTTAACAGTCAGAATTTATCAACATTTGCATGTCAAGTTTTCTGTTTGACAAAGAAGATTACATTTGTTGAAGTCAGCGCTTCTATCAATGGAGTCACATCACGCAATTTTAAAACTTTGGATCCTTAAATCAATCGTACAAGGTCAAACACTCGACGAGTCTGAAAATGTTTTAAAAGGAATACTTAGGTATAATAAAGAGTACATAATAGGGATGTGTATGACACTCAACCCTATCCTAGCTAATCGGCCGGAACGATGCTCCGGCCGAAATAGCCCTTTTATTACGCCTTGATTTCAGGGGGGGGGGGGGTGCCACCCCTCAAATCAAGACATGTCTTGATTCCAGGCGGGGACCCCCCTCTCGTTTCAGCAGTGTACCAGCACAAAATCAGTATCGTCTTGATTTAAGGGGGGTACCCCCTCGTTTCAGCACACTACCAGCTCACTACAGAGCTCATGCTGGTGGTCTGCTAAAACGAGGGGGGTACCTCCCCCTGGAATCAAGACACTTCCGGGATTTGAGATGTCTTGATTCCAGGGGAAGGGTACCCCTTCCCCCTAAAATCAAGGCGTAAAAGGGCTATTTCGTCCGGAGCATTGTTCCAGCCGATTAGCTAGGATAGGGAAGAGTGTCATACTCTTTCCTATTATGTACCTGTAGTAAGCTATTCACAATGTGCACGTTTTTTTTGCTAATTGGAAGCTTCGGAACTACTCGGCACTAAATGTTTAAAAAATTTACATATGCGTAAAAATAAGTCTTCACAATAACGGCCGCGTTTAATATGTTATTTGGAATATCGACACTCAGGCCTACATAATTATGCATACAGAGCTTCTTTGTTCTCAATCTGTGTCCAGGAAGCGTTTGCATGAGATAGCGGGGAGCGGCCCCCTACCCTGACCCCGTTCTACCTCCCCCCAGAACGGCCCGTTTACCCTCCCAGGTAAGCTTCATCATCATAACCTGACAATATTTTTTACAACCCTACAATAGTTAGCACCTTTCCTCAATTAACGAGTTTAGTTTAATGCAGCTGTGTTCATAATTTAACAGCGCACTCAGTGATTGTGGCGCACTCGATAGAGTATTGGGGGAGACTGACCACTTGGTCCTGGTCGTAGATCTGGACGACGACCGGGGGCGCGCTCTGCTGGATGCCCTGGGGCGCCCCGCAGATGGCCACCTCGGGGAACACCAGCAGCTCGTCCCAGGTCGGGTTCAGCGTCTGCTCGATAACCTAAAACACAGGACACCGAAATCTCCCAAGCCAGACCAACGGCCTTGTGAAAGTAGAAACATACAATGTGCTCAGTAACCTACACATATTGTTGACGTAAACTAAGCAAGTAGGCTAGGTGACCTGAGCTGCTACACTTACACATGACTGCCTGGCAAGATACCTGTTGCCAAAATTGTACAAGCACGTGCAACAACGATTCAATTGCGTCAAGCAGCGAGCACCCCATCTCCACATGCCAGTGCTTGAGCGTGCAATGCGGTGGGTTACCTGAGTGGTGGCGGAGTGTCCCTCGAAGATGACCTTGGCGAAGGGATCGCTCAGCCCGCTCTCGTCCAGCCCGATCAGAGACCGCGCCTGATACAGGTGACAACGGAGCTCGTAGTTGAACTGATCTCAAACAACAATCACACAGCACAACATACATAACCCAACTCATCGCTTCGCTATGATGGTCTTTACGCTACTGAATGTCACAACTCCAAAAATGAGAAGTGCAGTAGTTGGAATGCATAAAGCAGTCTAACATTAGCTAAGCTCAGTATAAACTACAGCTACGCTTTTTTTCAGTTGACACTGAAATGAACGAAAACGAAATGAAAACGAAAAAGAAAACGAAAGTGAAAGTGATTTGAAGCGAAGCCAACTTTTTCGGCTTGCGCAACAAAGTTTTGAAAATTTGACGAGCAGTAGACAAATGAAGGCAATTGTATGCTGCTTGTTTATACAAATATATGCATGGAGGGGGGTGGTATTCTTAACTTGACTTTGGCTACTTGGCATTTATTTGTATTGTTTCGTAAAAATACCCGTAAATTAACCTGATAATGGCGCAAATGAATTAGTATAGTTAAAAAGTAACTCATCATTTTATAAATATTTAATGGTTATTTGATGGAACCCTCTTTGAAAAATTTTCAATATCCTTGCAGTTGCATATTATGTATCCTGACCTCTGCTCTAAACCCTTTGTCGGCTCCAAAGGTCATGCTGGACAAACTGTCAAAAGTTGACAGTTAAAAAATGAAAACAAAATAGAAGAAGAAAATGAAGGAAAACGAAAGGAAAACGGAAACGAAAAAAAACAAAAGAAATATCATCTGAAAAAAGTTTGACAATAGTTTTATCAGCAACCCGTTTGGTGCCCTACCGTTGCCCGAAGGCTGTTTTGTCTGGCAGCAGTTTGATTGGCTGTCGGCATTCAGCCACAGCCAATCAACGTCTAATCAATGTTAGATAACTCATTGGGATTTAGTTATTTTGCAGAAACACAGGACTTATTAACGATGAACATCATTGCTTATATTTTAAATTTTTTGAAAAGTTAAAATAATGCCACTGTTGCAACTGTGCCTTAGGGCCTATTCCTTTACCGGATTAAAGGGTTAATTATAATCGGACTAAACGGTTTAAAAATTATACTGAAAAAAGCCATTCCAAAACCTCCGGATTAAACGGACTTAACAGCTAGCGCGCTGATTTTCAAGTCCGTTTAGTCCGATCAAGCTGGACTTCATTTTTCGCGCTAAACCGTTTAGTCCGGTAGTTTAGGAATGGCCCAAATTTATAATCGGACTAAATTTAGTCGGACTTCATTTAGTCCGGTGTCATTCCTAAACTTAAACTTCCCGACACTGATAAATTTGTATTCTGGTGCCACTATAATGTTTTTTCGCACCAGCCAATCAGTTTTGTCTCCGCCTACAAACTGTACTCTGATTGGCTGAGCAGTTGAATTTGACAATTAACTCGCTGTTTGAAAACAACGTTTTCGCAATATAAAAATGTATTTGCAGCTGCACATAATATAAAAAACTAGCTGTAAATGACAATCTATTAATTGTTTAATCTCCATTGTATATAAAGACTATTTAGCACGTAATGCTTCAGGCCAGCGTAGCCGAGTGGTCAGAGCGTTCGCCTTCGGCCAGATAGGTTGGATGTTCGAATCCGACTTGAATAAGTTAAGCAACGTAAAAGTAATTTCTTTGGATTATTTTTGATTAAAATATCAAACATATATCATATAAAACAATATTATTTTTTTAACATATCAAAAATCTGTTATTTAATTTTTGACAAGAATTGGAAATCGACCAAAAAAAAGCAATTTTGACGAAGATTTTTTGGAATACATTTTTTATACCAGATATTTAAAATACACTATAAAATAGCCATTCAGCTATAATTTGATATATAGATCGTCCAAATTGGTTAAGGTAGTGATAAGTAGCAAGAGAATAATTGGGGGGCACCGGGAAGTTAAGTCCGTTTAATCCGCGTAACAAATCGCGGACTAAAACTCTGTGTAAAATGCAGCGAGTGGACTAAACAGACTTATTTAAATCAGGTTTAGGAACGGGAATTTTTTAATCGGACTAATTTTAGTCCAGCTGAGAGTTTAATCCGGTGATAGTTTAGGAACGGGATCGGACTAAAAAGTTTAATCCGGTGGTAGTTTAGGAATGGGTTCGGACTAAATTTAAGCAGCAGACTTATTTTAAACCGTTTAGTCCGTTTAGTCCGACTTGTCATTCCAAAACCGCGGACTAAAATAAGTCCAGTCCGTTTAATCCGGTAAAGGAATAGGCCCTTAGTGAAATCTAGATATGACTCTTCTAGAATCACCTGCGTATGAGATGAAAGGGGGCGGTAAGCACTGTGGCTTTTCGGAGTCGTCGAGCTCCTTGGTGATTTGGAAGCCCTTGGTCAGCCCGCCGAGGTAGCCTTGTTTCTGCTTGTTCAGCCCCAGCCACAGATACGCCGTCACTTGCGCCTGGGTCTGGCTCAGGTCCGCCCCGCGCCCACCGCCTGGGATCTGAAAAACACAACTCTAGTCTGCATCTGCAAACACTAACAATCAATACCAATAAACAATTGGCCTAATCAGACAGTAAAGCAACCAACGCTGCGATTCTGCACAAAATCATAAATTCATAGTTTGAGAAATATGTTTTGCTAAAAGAACGCACGTGTTCATTTCTTTCGCCTTATTGGTGCGGGAACTACTATTTTAATTTATATTTTATATATTTTCACACAAATGACAAGCAATAAAGTTGATTGAGCAGCCAATTGCAGAATTTACATAAATTTCATTTTTAAAAAAATGCTGTTTTGTATTGTCTTTATTTCAACTATAGCATTTATGTGTCATTCTGTTTCAGGCGGGTAGGATTCTTAAGGGATCTCCAATTAGATTTCTGTGGGACTCCAGACGCGTCTTAGGAGTCTGGAAATTGACTCCAACGATGCCCGATCAACTCCCATGCTGACGCAGGAGGATCCAGATGGTAATCCAGATGGTGGTCCTGGTGCCTCACATGAAGCTCACTATGCATTCCCATGGAGAGGAATCTGGCACAGAGGACCGCACGTGAACAAGTGCTGACTTACTACTAAAGGAAGAAACTACTAACACCTACTTTGAGGAAGAAACTTTGGAGCGACCCGCAGAGCTTTCCCTTCTCCATGTCTGTGGCTGAGAATATCAGATCCTCTGCGGGGAAGCGCTGGTAGGCGATCCTTTTGTTGCCCGCCAGCAGCCACAGAAACACGTCCGGCAGGGCCGCCTGGGGCTGAAACATCCCAGACAGTCAAAGCGAATGCAATCATTTTTTAATCTTTTGTACAGCTAAAACCATCACATCATAACATTAATGCAAGAATGCACTTGAGCGCAAAGTAAACTTGAGTTATACGTCAGATTCAATTGTAAAGATTCACTGCTGGACATGAAAACCTTAGCGGTCCAACGCGAGACAGGGTCCAGCAAGCTGCAGCTCCTTACCTACATAAAGTGAATGATGACTAATGTGAGCGCGATTCCGGAGTCACTGACTCTGACTTCGGAGTCACTTAATGAAATTCAATATGCCGAATAAAATTGTCCAATTTATTGGACCTGTGACGTCAATGCAATGACTGCAGTCAGTGACGCTATGGCTCGATCAGTGATGCTGACTCCAGCATCATAGGTAGTTAATTCTGATCGGTACTGTACACCACAATCTCAAAGCTATGCTTAAAGCTAAGCTGATAACAGAGCATACTAAATTGTAATCTGAGCTTAATTAAGCCTCAAGAATAAAAGTAGAATTTGTTTCAGACTACGTTATAGGCTTTTAATGAAGCGTTAGCTCTTTGGTTTTGGTAACAAACAGCGAGTTTTATCAGGTGTGCAGTGCACTATGGAGACAATTAAATGCGAGACGGGACACGCTTGTGCACGCACACACTCAAACACACAAACAGTCCTCAGCAAGCACTCACACCTGCTGCGCACACACATAAGCATACTTTGCTTCGCAGCACACATTTTATAGCACAACCAATATGAATACATATCGCAACAAGCAATACTCAGAAAAAGGTTAGACGGCTAAGCAATAGAATGAATATTAATACAAAAACTGTGTAAAACGTAGTCAGCAAGGCTGTTGCGAGTTGCCACTGCGGGACTGCGACATTAGCAACTACTGTCGATCTCTCCATTTGTCCTACATACCTGCAGGATCAGCTGCTAGCAAGTGAACACGCAGTTGAAAAGCAAGGCTGTTGCGAGTTGCCACTGCGGCGACATTAGCAACTACTGTCGATCTCTCCATTTGTCCTACATACCTGCAGGATCAGCTGCTAGCAAGTGAACACGCAGTTGAAAAGCAAGGCTGTTGCGAGTTGCCACTGCGGCGACATTAGCAACTACTGTCGATCTCTCCATTTGTCCTACATACCTGCAGGATCAGCTGCTAGCAAGTGAACACGCAGTTGAAAAGCAAGGCTGTTGCGAGTTGCCACTGCGGCGACATTAGCAACTACTGTCGATCTCTCCATTTGTCCTACATACCTGCAGGATCAGCTGCTAGCAAGTGAACACGCAGTTGAAAAGCAAGGCTGTTGCGAGTTGCCACTGCGGCGACATTAGCAACTACTGTCGATCTCTCCATTTGTCCTACATACCTGCAGGATCAGCTGCTAGCAAGTGAACACGCAGTTGAAAAGCAAGGCTGTTGCGAGTTGCCACTGCGGCGACATTAGCAACTACTGTCGATCTCTCCATTTGTCCTACATACCTGCAGGATCAGCTGCTAGCAAGTGAACACGCAGTCTACCTCATGAGATAAATGTCTGAGTCTTTGGATGAAACGGAATGCATCTTTGAGTTTTTCTTGAGCATTGGATTTGGTGACCACCGAACGAAGATTGCGAGCCACGCTGGAGAGATGGTCCTGAAGAAAAACACAGCACTACCCAGTGTCCACGCAGACAACACCAGCCAACACAAACCACCTTGCCCACCTTCCTACTCTCAGAGGCAGACCCCGCAGACTCACCACTTCTCTTTGGCACATCCGGAAGCGTTCTTTGTCCAGCTTGTTCAGGCCACTGCCTTGGTTGGCAAAGTTTCGGACAAGGGTTATGTATTTTCTGAAATAGCCACAACAAAATACTGTAAGGGTTAGCTAAACCTATTAAGAAATTACAAATGAGGAAGCACTGAAAGTAAGGAAGTAAAAATTCCGAAAACTTTAGAATTGATAAATGATGTGGGTGTTTATATGTAGCCGATATATATATAGGGCAACCTTGGCTAAAATTGACACTCAGCCACACGTCAAGCATTAACAGTTCAGATTTGCGCCTGCTAAGGCTGCAATTTTTGCGATTAGTGAAACTTCAGAACACACCCACCCACAGTCGGCGGCGAACTGGTCGAGGACCATTTTGAAGTGTAGCTCCGAGTTTGGCGTGTCTCTCTCCACGGCCATGGCCACCTCCTGCAGGCTGTTGTCCAGGCGCTCGCACAACTGCTTGATGGCGTTGCAGTTGTACAGACGGCGCCGCTGGTCCGCGAAGTTGGCGCGCACGTACAACGACGGCTTGTCCTCGCCGAACGGGATATAGCAGTAGTGCTGGTCGCTGAAACACAACACACAACCCAATGCCCTCCACTAGCTGAGCCAATAGCTGGTGCTCCCTAAGTCAGAGTACTACTACGTACCGTTATTTTAATAGTGCTCTGGACTTTTAATATTAATATTAATATTTATAGCAGACCCCAAAATTTTTTTAGATAAATATTAACGTTAATAGAAGCCCAATCCTATTTTAATATTAATATAAGTAGCTAGTTGTGGCAAGACAATGGTAGTAACGCATTGTAATTGTGGCTAACCGAGTGACTGGTTTGACGGCTGGCGTGGTGCTGCGCCATGATGGCTTGCTGAGGTGTGCCGCATCCGCCTCCTCTCCTTCCTCGCTTGACTCAGAGTCCTCTGACGCGTTCGCGTCCGCCAGGCATTACCGAAATACCTCTCATCTGCGACCAAACCACAATCACCCACCGAGAAAATATTGAATAAATTTCTCACAAGAAATATTTAAGAACCGGACCGAACCCAACAAGGAGGACTCCCGCGCACGCGCGCCCCCCCGCCACGCAGCCGTCAAACAGTCACTCGGTAGCCACAATTACAAATAGTTACTACCACAAGCTAGGCTACTTTTATATTAATATTAAAAAAATAGGATTGGGCTTCTATTAACATTAATATTTATTGAATTTTGGGGTCTTGCTATAAATATTAATATTAATATTAAAAATTTTTTTTTTGAAATAACGGTACGTAGTAGTACTACCACTATAGTTCAGCTAACCGTACAAGTTGTTTGGTGTGTTTTCACCGAGACCACGCTGCTATCTCCCCGTTCGCGCTCGTTTTTGTACGTGCGCCAACTTGGCGGACCGGCTACGCGGCGCGTCTGTCAAGCTCAACCGCAGTCAGGCCGTTCTGCGAGCCCACCTGCAAACGGCGCAAAGTGCAGAAGGTGGCCATGACCATAAAAAACACAAACTGAGACTAACTTTCAGAATGAGCCTAACCATTGCGCTCTGAAGTTTCACTAATCGCAAAACGCACCAACTTCCTCGCGCAACCGCCAATCTGAACTGTTAAACAGTACTTGAGCGTGTTTGGCTGAGATGTCAATTTTAGCCAAGGTTGCCCTACTGGGCTACATATAAACACCCACATCATTTATCAATTCTAAAAATTTTTCGGAATTTTACTTCCTTACTTTCAATGCTTCCTCGTTTGTAATTTCTTAATAGGTTTAGCCCTACAGTATTTTGTTGTGTCAGAAAATACATAACCCTTGTCCGAAAGTTTGCCAAGCCGAGGCAGTGGCCTGAAACAAGCTGGAAAACGCTTCCGGATGTCGAGGAAGTGAGTTGCGGGGTCTGCCTACGAGGTGGGAGGCAGAGGCGTGTTGGGCCTGTTGTCAGGGACCCTGCTCTCCCAGGCGCCTGGCTCAGTTCGTCGTCGCCGAATTGATGCTCAGAAACCGGAAGGATGCGTTAGTTTCGTGCCCAAAAATTCCAAACATTTATCTCGTGGTCGATTTGCATCTTCCTTGCTCAGCTGATCCTGGGCGGATGGAGAGATGACAGTAGTTGCTAATGTCCGCCGCGGTGAGCTCGCAACAGCTTCTTTTCAACTGCGTGTTCCCACTTGCTGGCCACTGATCCTGCAGGGTATGTCGAGCGAATGTGGAGATCGACAGTAGTTGCTAATGTCGCCCGCAGTGGCAACTCGGCAAAGACAGCCTTGCTTTTCAACTGCGTGTTGTTACTTGCTCACAGCTGGATCTACAGTAGGACAAATGAATAAAAACAGTAGTTGCTAAGTGTCGCCGCAGTGGCAACTCGCAACAGCCTTGCTTTTCAACTGCGTCGTTCACTTGCTGGCACCTTGCAGGTTCCCGTGTGCAGGACGAATGGATCGACAGTAGTTGCTAATCCGCCAGTGGCACACCTCAACTGCGTGTTAGCTTGTCCGCACTGATCCTGCAGTGTGCAGGACGAATGGAGAGATCGACAGTAGTTCGGTGTCGCAGGGTCCCGCGGTGAGCAACTCGCAACAGCCTTGCTGAGCTCCGTTTTACACAGTTTTTGTATTATTAATCCTCATTCTATTGCTTAGCCGTCTAACCTTTTCTGAGTTGCTTGTTGCGATATGTATTCGTATTGGTTGTGCGTGTGCTGGGAGCAAAGTGTGTGCGCAGCAGGTGTGAGTGCTTGCTGAGGAGTGTTTGTGTGTTTGAGTGTGTGCGTGCACAATCTGTCCCCCTCGCGTTAATTGTCTCCCGTGCCATGCGGCTGCGCGCCTGATAAAACTTCCCATCCTTTTGTTTTCCAAAACCAAAGAGCTAAGCGCTTTGCGTCAAGAAAGCCTATAACGTAGTCTGAAACAAAATTCTACTTTTATTCTTGAGGCTTAATTAAGCTCAGATTACAATTAGGTCTACTCTGTTCTCAGCTTAGCTTAAGCATAGCTTTGAGAATTGTGTACACAGTACCGATAAAATTAACTACCTATGATGCTGGAGTCACAGTCGTGGCTGATCGACCAGTAGCGTCAGCTGACTGCAGTCAGTTGCAGTGACGTCACAGGTCCAAATGATGAAACAATTTATTCGGCATATTGAATTTCCATTAAGTGAGCTCCGAAGTCGGAGTCGGTGACGGAATCGCGCTCACGTCGTCGTGATTAGCTTATGTAGGTGGGGCTTGGCTTGTGTCAAAACATGTGACGTCATTCAACATAAGTTTTCGTGTCAGCATAGATCTACAATTGGATCTAACCTATGGTTTGAGATTTGCTTTCAAGTGCATTCTTGTTAATGTTATGATGTGATGCGTTAACTGTACAAAAGATTAAAAAATGATTGTGTGAGATGTTTTGACCCCACAGCCTACAAATACTTATATATCGTGTGACGGGAGGGATAGCCTACCCCAGCGCTTTGCACAAGGGATCATATTTATTCACCCAAAATAAAAGGGAAAGCTCTGGGTCAGCTCCAAACTTCTTCCTCAAAGTAGGTGTTCATAGTTTAGCGTCGTCGTGGCACTTACGCCTAACATTTTTGCAGATTCCTCTCATGGGAAATGCGTGGTGACATGTGAGCGCCAGAAGCCCCGGTCTGGAGTTCACTGGAACCTGCCTCGTGACATGAGAAACTAATCAGGCATTGGTTGGAGTCGATTTCCAGACTAGTCTGGAGTCCCAGCAAAAAATAAAAATTGCTAAACCCTACCCGCCTGAAACGAAATAACACGTGAATGCTATAGTTGAAATAAAGACAATACAAAACAGCATTTTTTAAAAAGAGAATTTATGTTAAATTCTGCAATTTGGCTGCTCAAATCATTATTGCTTGTCCGTTGTGTGAAATAAAATATAAATTCAGAAAATCGTCGTTTCCCGCACCAAAATAGGCGGAGGACGGACACGTGCGTTCTTTTTTAGCAAAACATATTTCTCAAACTATGTGAAACTCTATACAGAATCAGCGTTGGTTGCTTTACTGTCTGGTACAGCAATGTTTATTGCAATTTATTAATCTTTCGTGTAGGATGCAGACTGAGCTCCACCGGCGGGGCGGAAGACGA
>JASANF010007497.1:0-35601 GCA_030248245.1 Trissonchulus sp. WLG1_4
TGTACTGTCACAACTATGTAAAGTCTTTAGTACCCCCCATACGTAACTCCTAAGCTACATCAGCTACGTGCGGTGCAAGCCATTGATTGACGTCACACCGCACGCGAAAAGTCACACACGCACACTCACACTCACACAGCAGCCAAACATTCGGCGGACCCCTGCAATTTGCGTCAGCATCCGCGGGGGGGTTATAAACTGGCCTTGATAAGAGGCCTGCTGCAGTAAACTCAGCCAGTCAGTTCGACTCACTTGTTTGCCCTGGTAGGGCGGGTTGAAAGCTCTGATAGAGCTGATTGGAAGGCTCTGATAGAGCAGTGTGCCAGCTCTCACAGAGCGGTTAGGAAGCCCTGGTAGGGCGGTGTGGAAGCTCTATGGCTGGTAGAGCTGTGTTGAGATTTTGTAGAGTTGTGTTGAGGCTCTGATAGAGCTGTGAGACGCTTGGTAGAGCAGTTGTGACGGCGTGTTACGCCGTAGTAGGTTAAAAAGGCGAGGTCGCCTATTGTGTTTGTTTCTTGTAGTTTTGGGCTTGGCCCTTGGCGTGGTACGCCGGTTTACAAGCGCGGAGCGCTGCTTAATTTGTTGAGATTCGACTGCCGTTGGCTGTTACGAGCGCGGTGCGCTATTGTTCCTGTTAGTCGACCTTGTTAGCACGCGCGGACGCGCTGCTATAGCTTCCCGCTGTTTACGAGCGCGGTGCGCTGTTGCATTACTGTTGTGCTGGGTATTATTTGTGTGCTCTTGTGCTCTATTTGTAGAAGTCTGTGTATTGTGAAAACAGGTATGTTTTGTCACCTTTTGTGCCTCATATGTTAGTGTGCCATCTATATCAACTCATGCAATAAATAGTAATAACTTTGCCGTAGTGTAGTCAGATTCTGGGCTCTGGAGGTCATGCTAACGTTTAATTTGGATTACAACTAATTAGTTGAATAGGACTTCGAGTTGGCACTTTGTGCAGTTAGTAATTGGGTTTGACTCTTATCACTATGCGGGGGCAAGACCGGCCAGTTGCTCTGTAGGTACGTGGTAGCCGGTCACAGAAAGCGGACCGCTAGTGATAGCGAACATTTGGACGACAGTAAGCAAAGTGTTAAGTGATTCAGCATCAAAGTAGATTACATAGCGTACCTAGTTACTTGCAAGTACCTGGACAGATCGGAACATACACGATAGTTTTGCATTTAAGCAGACCCTTCATAGTTTATTTGATAACGACTGCTGTGTTACAGAATCTTTTCCTTTAGGACACTGGTTTGGACCCAGGTTTCTAGTCACTTGATCCAGATATGTTAGTCTTTGCAGCAGTACAGACACATTTCTTACGTGACACACAGCATGGCAAAAGCAGACCCCGAAGCTATTTCTAATATTTTGAACCCACGACACATACCTATTTTTAAAGGGGGCATTAATGATGACTTTGATGAATTTATAGGATTGTTTGAGCGCGTTGCGCTAGTTAACGACTGGTCTAATGTATATAAGGCGAAGTTATTACCCGGTTTTTTACAAGGATATGCAGCTGAGGTCTGGGACAGTTTCCCAGCTGGAGTTCAGGCTGACTGGGAAACAGTTAAAGAGGATATGCGTCGAGTCTTGTCCCAGTCAGTGTCGAGTCTGAGTAGCAGCGAGTTACATAGGCGTCTGCAGCGTGCAGGCGAGTCTGTAGAAGAGTATGCACGGGATATACAGAAGCTAGCTAGGAAAGCATATGGAGATGAAGTCAAAGGCACACCACGAGATAGGTTAATGAAAGAAATTTTTGTCAATGGACTACAGAGACACATACGTCGTTTTGTGCTGTCAGCACGCCCAGCATCTTTTGAGGAAGCAGTCGTTAGAGCAAAAGAGCAAGAGTGTTTTGACGAAATGGATAACGGACTACCAGTAAAAACTATTTGTTGGGCACAGCCGGAAAGCACACATAGGAACACACAGAGTACACAGGAACACAAAGACACGCTGCAGACACTAATTGATAGCATGAAACAACAAAACGAGCAAACAATTAAGCTTATGGAAGAATGCACGAAAATTGTTAAGGAAGCACTATCGTCACGCAATACCGAGCCGAAGGCCCGGTACCCACCCCCGCGTCAGGACCCGAACTACATCCAGCGAAACCGCAGAACTATAGACGGTAGGCCTATATGCAACAAATGTGGCAAACCAGGACACATTCAAGCCCGCTGTTTCAGAAATCAAAATCAGACCCGATACCAACAGTCACAATCTAATCCGACCCCCCAACGCTTCTCAGTCCCACATGGCAACATGGGCACTGCCCGAGCTGTAGCAGTCGAGACACAGCCAAACTCAAACGAATCAAGTGCAGAGCAAAACAATTCACGCACTACCATAGCACATGAAAATGAAGTTTTAAGGCAACAGAACCAAAGGCTGATAGCCAGGCTTTTAGGCGGTGCAACAAGTGAAAATAATGCACATGGGCGCGTGGTGTTACATACCACCGAACAATCTGTTCCCACAGATGAACAGACAACATCAAAGCAATTCATCAATTTAATACGTACAGTCGCCGGACACACACCTATTGTCTATGGTAGGCTTGAAGGTAACCCAGTGGAAATGCTAGTTGATACTGGCAGTTCGATTACGTTAGTGAGACCGCAGTTAGCATACACCGCAGCAATCACCCCAATATCTGGCAAATGTTTGTCACTGTCGGGGCATTCCTTAGAACTCGTCGGCTCCGCTGAGGTGACCATCGACCTGGCCGACCAAAGTAAGACAGTAACAGTGCATCTTTTGCGAAACAGCCCGTTCGACGTCATACTAGGCACCGACGTCCTTGCTCAATTTGCTGCCAAAGTAGATTTTCCTGATGGGAAATTAAGCTTACCCAGTGCAAACTTAGAATTGTGGCCACCTGCAGCACCGTCTAGCAAACCCGAGGACCAATCTTGCATCACAAGGGTAGCCCTAACATACGATACATCAATACCACCCATGCGCTGCATGCACGTTTTTGCATTCCTTGAGCATGAAACACCCGCGAAACAAGGTATGCTAGAAATTCATCCACAGGTACAGAACAAGTATTCTCTACTCACAGTTGATGAAGCAGTAACAGTCGATGACCACGACCGCGTTCCTGTCTTAGTCTGCAATGCCACAACAGATGAGGTAGTGTTAAAAAAGGATCTTACAGTTGGTGTTTTTGTCCCATGTATAGAAAATCCAGATCAACATGCATTGAGTTCCATACAAGGTACAACAGCGTATACAGATGAGGAAAAAACTGCACTGCTGAACGAAATAAATTGGTCGGAATCACAACTTGCCCCTCAAGAAATACATGAGTTGAAATCACTCATACGTGAGTACGCAGATGTGTTCGCACGTAACGATATGGATTTAGGCTACTGTACACTAGTGGAGCATACAATCAACACTACTTCGGCAACACCCATAAGAGCCAGACCCTACAGAATGCCTGAAGCGCTAAAAGCGGATGCAAAAAAGCAACTGCATGAAATGGAAGAAAAGGGCATAATACAACCGTCAGCAAGTCCATGGGCTAGCCCCATGCTTATGGTTAAAAAGAAAGACGGTTCGTACAGAATAGTAGTAGATTATCGTAAACTGAACGCAGTCACTGTGGGGGATTATTACCCTCTCCCCAATATCACAGAAACATTGGAACAATTCAGTGGGGCTAAATACTTTTCTACGTTGGATCTAGCTTCAGGGTACCATCAAATCTCCGTAGAAGCTAATGATAGACACAAGACAGCATTCACAAGCCCGTTCGGTATTTTTGAGTATACACGCATGGCTTTCGGATTGAAAAACGCCCCAAGCACGTTTCAGAGAACAATGGAATTTCTGTTTGCTGGCCTTGTAGGTGAAACGTGCACAATTTTCATAGATGATATCCTAACGTATTCCAAAGACTTCCCCTCGCACTTGAAAGCCCTTGAGTTAGTCTTTTTGCGTCTGAGAACCGGTCAATTCAAGTGTAAGCTGCGAAAATGTCTGTTCGGCAGACAAAAGGTCCCCTTCCTTGGACACATTATATCAGCAAGTGGAATTGAACCTGACCCAAGCAAAATTGAAGCAGTGGCAAATTTCAAAGTGCCAAAAAACCCCAAAGAAGTGAAATCGTTTCTTGGTCTTGCATCTTATTATAGACGTTTCGTGAAGGGATTCGCAACTATAGCTAGGCCTTTACACAAAATTGCAGAGCAAGATAAACGTGAGTTGAAGTGGACAGACGAGTGTCAACAAGCATTCGACACTCTGAAACAGCACCTAGTCCAAGCACCGATCCTAGTGTACCCTGATTTCAGTCGAATGTGCACTCTAGCAACTGACGCCTCCAATTATGGAATAGGAGCCGTGTTAGGACAGCATCATGATAAAGGTGAAGTCGTCATTGCCTATGCCTCTCGGGCATTGACGAAGGCAGAAACGAAGTTTTCTACTATTGAAAGGGAAGCATTAGCTACTATTTGTGCAGCAAAACACTACCGTCCCTACCTCTATGGCAGACATTTTGTAATCTACACAGACCACGCTCCCTTGGGCTGCATAATGACTATGAAAGACACATCTAGTCGCCTAGCTCGTTGGTATTTAGAACTCCAACAATATGACTTTGAGATCAAACACCGCGCAGGAAAACTAAACACAAATGCAGATGCGCTAAGTCGAATACCACCTGCACAAGCATATGCAACCAACGTGCCAGACAAGAGTCCGAACGATGTCCGAATCGAAGAGTCAGCATTTAAAGAGCCAGCAAAGCAAATAGTATTCAGTGCAGCTCAATACGTCTTCGAAAATGACCTACTGAACCATTGGTACTCGCCAGTGGCTAGTCTGTACCTGACATACGCCCTTTCCACTGGGGCTGCCTTGGTCAATCCAGCCGCTCACATCTCGCAGGCCGATTTTAACAAGTGCACGCTCGGTCATAACGATCAGGAGCGGTTGGATCCCTTCAACGCCCTGGAGGAACCATTTCACCCTGCTACAAGCGCAGAACTCAATTCTGTAATTGGGGATCCCGATGGACTGTTTTATCCCTCTACTCTCTATTCGGGACGCCGCAACCGACGCGTGCCATCCGGCCCGCAAATCCGCCGCTACACCATGTGACTGAACTGTAACATGGACTGAAACAGCTATAAACTGAATGTGTAATGCCGTATATTATTTGCATCTATTTATTTTGTTTTGTTTTATTGCGTATTGTCTTGTCATGTCTATGCAATTATCGTGACGATTCGTCATTGAGCGAATCTGATGCTATAGTATATACCGTTCCAATTGCTCACTATTTGCTGTATTATTGTCATGTTCCTTGTCCACTAATTTACTTGAGGTAACGGTACGACGGATATACAACTATTTAGCGCAACCAGCAGCGCGTAATACTTGTATTAACCCTCGCACCGCTTTTATTGGTCATGTTACCAGCTATTATTCGTGTAGTTCGTTTATTCTACTTTTCTGTATAATTTAATTATGCACTTATTCTTATTTTACAATTGACTGTTTGACATTTATCATGTATGTGCTGTAAGCGTATTTACCCGGACAATCGTCACACAGCATTCGTCCAGCACATCTGAACACAATACCCAACACCAAACATGTATACCATTATCCTTAAGACGGCCTAACTTAAGACAGCATTACTCCTGCACGTCTCACGTACACATTACCGTCCATCACATATATATTGAACACATATGTATGTTAGCGCGTGGTCGCGCTCTTGGAAGGGGGAGTATTGTAACCAGCTTTACTGTTACAAAACTACGTAAAGTCTTTAGTACCCCCATACGTACTCCTAAGCTACATCAGCTACGTGCGGTGCAAGCCATTGTTTGACGTCACACCGCACGCGAAAAGTCACACACGCACACTCACACTCACACAGCAGCCAAACATTCGGCGGACCGCAATTTGCGTCAGCAAATTCCGCCGTGAGTAAACTGGCCTCTATAAAAGGCCGCTGCAGTAAACTCAGCCAGTCAGTTCGACTCACTTGTTTGCCCTGGTAGGGCGGGTTGAAAGCTCTGATAGAGCTGCTTGAAGGCTCTGATAGAGCAGTGTGAAAGCTCTGATAGAGCTGTTTGGAAGCCCTGGTGGGGCGGTGTGGAAGCTCTGGTAGAGCTGTGTTGAGACTCTGGTAGAGTTGTGTTGAGGCTCTGATAGAGCTGTGTAGACGCTCTGGTAGAGCAGTTGTGACGGCGTGTTACGCCGTAGTAGGTTAAGAAGGCGAGGTCGCCTATTGTGTTTGTTTCTTGTAGTTTTGGGCTTGGCCCTTGGCGTGGTACGCCGGTTAGCAAGCGCGGAGCGCTGCTGTATTTTGTCGAGATTCGACTGCCGTTGGCTGTTACGAGCGCGGTGCGCTATTGTTCCTGTTAGTCGACCTTGTTAGCACGCGCGGACGCGCTGCTATAGTCTGCTGTTTACGAGCGCGGTGCGCTGTTGCATTACTGTTGTGCTGGGTATTATTTGTGTGCTCTTGTGCTCTATTTGTAGAAGTCTGTGTATTGTGAAACAGGTATGTTTTGTCACCTTTTGTGCCTCATATGTTAGTGTGCCATCTATATCAACTCATGCAATAAATAGTAATAACTTTGCCTTAGTGTAGTCAGATTTGTGCTCTTAAGGTCACGCTAACGTTTAGTTTGGATTACAACTAATTAGTTGAATAGGACTTCGAGTTGGCACTTTGTGCAGTTAGTAATTGGGTTCCTTACTCTATCACTAGAACCTGCAAGACCGGCCAGTTGCTCCTAGGTACGTGGTAGCCGGTCACACACTATCACGACAATCCTTTACTTCTAAAGCTAGAGGTCACACTCGCTGTTATCTTACTTTCATCATGAGATATTTATGACACTGGTCCGAGAGTAGTTTAGCAAACTCCCAGTCCACGTCGTCGCCGGAGTAGAACGTGCCCCCGGTCAGGCTGGGGTCTGGTTCCACTTCGTACAGCATGTACATTTTCTTGCGAGCTGCCTAGAACAAACGGAGCAGTTGAAACATAGGTTGCAAGTAATACAAATCGGTATACAAGGGTAGTCGTAGTTCTTATGTATTTTTATACTCGTAATATTATGTGAACTGGGGTTTCTTAATGACGAGAACCACCACAGTTAATCTTCGTTGGATGCCTGCCGTGTAACAATAATGGAGGTTTCAAACTGTCAATTTTCCATCACACAAAATACCAGCCAGAATCATTTTGGGTACCGCAAACCGCTTATACACAGTAACGTACAATGACTGTACTCTACGCTGACAATTTTTTAGACCTGTATATACGGTTTTATAAAGGATTCGTTTTTCTCCAACAAACACTCTGGTCGTTCTGCCCTGCTCGATTTACTTTCTATATATACGGTTTTGTTACTGTTATGAATTGCTATAAATCTACTATTTATTGCAGATTGCTGCCAATTTAGCAGAATGTATATAATCTTCATTACTCGAAACTTATACTATTGCAACTACTTAGACTTGGAGCTAAGTTGAAAAAAGTTAAATGGTAATTTATGTTCTAGGGGCAAGTTGCAGGGGGGCAAACCCGTCACGCCTATGTAAGTTTGTGACGTCATAAGGTAATTTAAAATTACAAATATTAAATCTTACAGGAAAATCCGCTTACTAAGATTATTTTACTGTCGTCACAATCGAAATATTAATAATATGCTTATTATATACTTTACGTCATTATTAATATGAACCTTTCAAAAAAAATAAGTCAGATTAAACTGCCCTAAGCCGGCTAAATACAGATTAAAGCTGGACTTCTGAAACTGACGCACAAACTAAAATCATAATTATTTTCCATTCACCCCAATCGCCTTGATGCATTTGACAATCTTCCTGGTTTCCAAATTGCGCAACACTTTGTTCAGTTGAGTTGCTGGCAAGTTCGATTTCTGTCTAATGTCTTTTATCCAAATTCCTAAAGACAAAAACAGACAGTCACTTCCAGTAGCCAACTAATTAACGGTTCAAAAATAGAAATAAGTAGATTTGTTTTAGAATGACAATTGCGTAAGTAAACACTTAAAAGCGATACAGCATCATCGACCGTTCTAGAACCAAACTTAAGAGCAAATGCCGGCAGAGACAAACGATAATAGAACGCCAACGTTGTGTCAACAGCAGGTCATTCATTAAGGACGCCCAAAGATAAACAAAACTTCATTTCAGTATTTTCCGAAGCAACAAAAACTCTAATAATATGTATATACGCACGAGCAGCTAACAATATTTGCAGATGAAAGGGCGCTTTTTACTAAAAAACTTCACGAAACCCCCTTAATTTGCTCCCAAAGGGCCCATTCATGCATTCTCAGTACCTAACACTCATTAATATTCAGGTAGAAGTTGAGCAGATCTACTAATCAGCTAATACTCAAGCCCAGGCCATAGTCGTCCTTGTCCTTGTTCCAGTCGGTTTGTCCACAAGCAATTCCATAAACACCATATGGCCTAATATTTTACATTTTTGCATGAAACAACTTGAGGTTAAGTCCCATTCTGATGCAAAAACATTAACCAAAACGATTGCGTCAATTTATTGTTCACAGCAGATGCCACAATTTGTCCACGCTCCTGTCCCTGTGTCCTTAAGTATGAACCGGCTTCGGTGTGTCGACTGCTTCTGGTCAGGAGCTACTACCCCAGGACTACTACACCACTACTACAGGAGCTTCGAAACCACCATAACCACTACATTCACTATAAAAATGGCGATGGCGCAACCCCCTTCTTTCAAAAACTACTCCATCAAAGTTTGTTTTTACACAAAAAGTTTGATTTTTTACAAAAAAGTTGTATTGATTTATAAACAAACCCTTGCTTCCGCTGGCTTCAATTATTTCGCACACAAGCAATTGCTCTGGATCAAGCCCTTGGAACTTTCTGCAAACATAAACTTCACTTAAATCTACAATTCTTCATTTTAGTAAAATTCACAGAAGGGGCAACATGTCAATAATACGAATGTAAATATAAATAACGAATCTTTAACAAAAGAGTTAGCACTAAGCTGTGTCCATTTAGGCCAGTATACAAGGTATACAATCCCTGCATTGGAAAGGGATACTACACTACAGGAATGAGTGTTTTGTCAAACTTGTGCGCTGGTATTGACAATGCATTTGGTGAATACATTTTTTTCTTTTGATTTTCTGTGAAATTAATGAGACATAACTTGAATTTCAGTCAATAACTCGTTCGATTCACACATTATTATGTTAATTACTGATCTTATTCTTGCCAAAAACGAGCTTAAAATGTATGCCAAAGCCAACAAAATAGATGCATAACTTGAGATATTGAGAACTAAGAACATATTTGCAGGAAACAGCTCCAATAGGAAACCAAACCATCATGTTAGTTCACGAAAATAACTTATAATCAAACATTTATAGCCAATCGGGAAAAAAACCCACCCCGTTTGTCGGGAAAAAAACCCACCCCAGTTTCTGGGCTTAGGGTGGTCCGATTGGTACCATTTTTTGTGTGCAAGAAAACAACCTCCAAACAACACCGTACACGAGTTTAGAACTCGTTCTGATCATTTTTACAATTTTTATGAGGAATCGAAATTTTGACTTTTTTCACCTATGAAGCTTGAAATATTTGACCAACTTTGAACCATCGGTACTCCTCATCTAAACAAAGTTATCGAAATCTGTTCAAATCCCACAGAGGCCATCTATAGGGCTACAAATTAAGCTAAAATGTTGAGTGCCACACTGAACCACAGCTGAGCCACAGTGGCTCAACTTCATGGGAAAAAAACCCACGTCGGGGAAAAAAACCCAATTTTTCAAGTTGTGTAATTCGATGCAAAAACGTGATAGAAAAACAAAACTGGGCTTGTTGAGTGCCCATATGATGAAAAATTACTAACAACCCCGGAATTTTGGCGAACAACGAAACCTGTTCGGTTAATGTTTCAAAATTTGAATACTCTCATTTTTCGCAAAATTTTGCCGTAAACTGCCCAAAATGATGTAATTATGCGTTTAAAACAAGAAGCAATGCGTTTTAACGCCTTATTATGACACAGTGATGGATTTTTAGTGCCTACTATCCACAGTACCCCCTGACTCAGTACATTTTACATGGTAAACCTATTAAAATGCTTGTTTCCTGAATTAAACCACGTGAAAATCATTAGGAAACGACTGTGTAGCATAGCTATAGCGATTACGCAACTCTGCGTGCAATTTCAGTAAAATCTAATTTTTGAAAAATTTTCACTAAGTGACCCCATGTGAATTTTGGGGTCAACTTTGATGGCTTGCTGTAGGCCAACCAGGAGATGTAGGAAGGTTTTGGTGTGTGCGTTCGAAAGAAGAGGTGGTACTCTATCACATGCATGCTCAACATCGGCGGTGGCATGCTCATGACGTTTTTTATTGATCGATGAAATTGGGGTTTTTTTCCCGACGTGGGTTTTTTTTCCGAAATGGGTTTTTTCCCATTACTTTAGGTCAAAATTTCTGCCATGATGTAAATGATACAAAAACGTTTTATGCTGCATTTTATGGCTTATGGTAAGGCTTGATAAGAAAATAAAAAGAAACTTTCAATTTTGTGTATTACTTGGGATATGACCAAAAGTTTCCAAAGTGGGTTTTTTCCCGACTGGCCCTACTTACTGTGAAGTTTCGGCGTTTTTCGCTTTGTAGTAGGGGACACCAGCCTTCTGCAGCAACGCTATGGCATTCTAAAAGTTCAAATTCAAACGGAAAAATTAAAAAACAGCAAAACAGGCGCAATAAAACTGAAGCTTGTTTCTCATAAAATAAGTACAGTAGCCGCGCGAAACCACAACTTAGTATCAAACGTAGCATTCCTGAGAGGCCAGAACATAGACCACAGGCCATTTTGGACCAATTTATAACTTCTGAACACCAGAGCAAAATCACAGACTTTGCTTCTGCAAAGCATTCAGAGGCACAACTTTGACATCAAAAAAGGCGTTGCTCCAAGTAAACTTCATCACAAACTAAGAAAACTACGCTACTTTAGTTAAATACTATTTACTCAACTTAAACTGAAAACTTGACTACTCAAAATTACCATTTCCATATACTTCACCAGTGACCACACATCCTATAGTGGTAAGAGCAGTGGGGTCCTATCTATATGTAATTGAATCAGTTCTCAATAAGTCATAGTGAAATAGCTTATTCACATCAAATCAAAAGTTGTTGTTGAGTTATTGTTGAGTTCTATTTCTGCGTAGACATAGAATCTGAAAGTTTCGTTCAAATAGACACTTTTCACTTTGAACCTATATTTCATTGAATAGTTACCAAATCATATCATGAAGGTTCGGTTGGATATAGATAATTTGCGTAGTTTTTTAGTTTTTCCAGCATTTATGTCAATTTTCTCATGTTTTCATGGTTTAGACTCTTCAAAAAGTGGCCAGAATTAAATGTGCTCAGAATGGCCAAAAATGAATAAAACATGTCATGCAAAAATTAATAATTGTAAACACGGTTGTTTTGCTCAAATTTGTGCTCATTTGAGCATTTGAAATTAAAAATGAGCAATGAAAAATAAAAATTAGCATCAAATGAGCATTGCTGCTATTGCCCAAAGACATCGTTATAAGGAAAAATTAGTGTAGCACCTTCTTCTTCCCGGTTGATGCCCCAAAACTTGTAATGAAACGAAATGTAATGAAAATATTGTACGTAAATGACTACATGCGTGTTGTGTTGTTTTGACAAATCCAACAGTGTGAAAAACGTTGAAAACTTTTGAGCATTTGAACTTCAAAATGAGCATCGAAATATAAAAATGAGCACGAACGAACTGATCATTGGCCGTTCTAAAAAACCCCCGATTATAGAACACTAGCTTGCTGAAAAACACTACACATTCGTTACACTATACCTACACTACACCTTTCTATTTATCCGAATAACTCGTTTAATCTATTAATCCGAAACTAATCAGCCCTGGCCATTACCTTTGCCAGAAGCGCATTAATGGCCGCAACGCGAACAGCAGTGTCCAACTCAGGCACAAGACCGGCCAGGTCGGGGTCAGACACACCATCTGGCTTTTCCCGAAGAATTGATAACACTCTGAAAGATGACAATTATTTCGAGAATAGTCTACTCAAACAGGGGAGGTACACTTAAGGTGGTAGTTGCGTTTTCGAGGTTTTTGTGATTTCTATGTAAACTTTGCGCCACCAGTACTCAAGTTATAAGTGACGCCTGAGCATAAATTTTTGGGACAGTATTGTAAAGGTCAAAATCCCCAGGCATGTCTCTCACTTTTTTGAAATTTCACCTGTGGACATTTTTAGAGGGTTTTATTTTCAAGAAATTATCTTAAATTTTCGGTGCGTTTGCTTTTCAGCTATTTTCTCAGTAAATTGACTAGTTATTAAAAAAGTGGGGGACATGCCTGGGGATTTTAAACATGTCAAAAACCTTACCAACTTTCAGCCCCAACAGGTAATTGTATGATTCAGAGCTGTGGCGCAAACTTTTTGTAAAAAATTTTAATATTTTTGAAAGGACCTTTCTTTAGTCGCTTATACTGGAAAGAAAATCACAGGTGAAATTTCAAGGCATGGCATACATTTAGGAAAGATATTGTTCTACCTAATGCAAAAGACCGCTTGTGATTTGAATTTGTAAACGCTGAGCTATGGCTTTTTAAAAAAACACCTAAAAACGCAATTACCCCCTTAAGCAAGGTTCATACTTGTCCTTAAGGACACAGGGACAAGGACAAATTTCCGTCAGCTACTGTGAATATTTGACAGAAACGGTCTGGCTAATTTTTTGCATACGATTTGCAAGTGACCCAAACTTTATTCATGTGAAAAGTTGGCTTATGTGGCCACGCAATTTTCTTGGAATCGCTTAAGGATAAAACGATGGGGTCAAGGAAAAGGACGAGTGTGAACCGGGCTTTAAAGGGCGAGAATTCCACACCTGAGCTGCATGTAACAAGGTCCAAAAACTTGGGGGGCCTGAGCCTTTCTAGCCCAAGAGAACGCAGAGGCCAGAACCACCTTTATTGACCAAAATACCCCCAAAAAGGTAAAATGTTCAAAAAGGTGCTTTTAACTCATATTTTGTTCTTTTTGTAACCCATTCCACTGAGATTCAATTGGTACCTCAAACACTTAAAAAACGGGTCTGAGTAATATATATATATATTATATTTAAGGTTACGCTCCGACACTAAAAAACCACTGCAATAGTGCAATATATAATATGTAACAAACTGCTCAGAAAACAAAAATTGCAGTAATATTGTAATAAATGATAACGCTTAGATATGTACACAGAGTCACGGTCGGGGGGGCTTCTCGGTCCCGGATTTCGCTAAATTTTAGGGGCCTTATCCCGACTTTTTTGGGCTTGAACTGACTAAAATGCAAAAATTACCAATTTTGGCCTAAAAATACGCATTTTTAGCAAAATTTGGTTATTATTTAGCTTTTTTGGCCATTTGTTGGCGATCTGGGACAATTTTTTAGTTTTTGGGCACTCTTTTAGCACCATGCAGGGGGCTTGTCCCGATGAGTCAAATCTCAGGGGGGCTTGTCCCGAAATCTCAAATCTGGGGGGCTGCACACCCCCATGTATATACATCCGTGGCTTAGATTCTCATATCATTGCAACAAATAGAAAAAGCAATAATTTATTTATCTAACCTGTTTTCAGGTTCAGGCACTATATCTGGCTCGGACTTAACATTAGCGGCACTGGTTGACGCAGTGGCAGCCATCAATGGAATATATTATGCTAAAAATAAGTGACGAGCCCAAAATAAGCTAAATTTGCAACAAAACCATGTATCGATAGGTATACAAACATTTTCAAAAAGCATCATCCATTTTCAAAAACAATTTTTTTATCAAAAGCGTAATTATCTCTGAAAATATCAAGTTATGAAACTAAGCGGAGCTAAACAAAGAGAGTTGTGGCACAACGAAACCACCTAACCTTTGGAACCAAATGAACTTGCTAAAGGTTTATTTTATCATTAAATCGCTATACTGTGCCGGATTTCTGAAATATGTAACACAAAGACATCATACCAAGCTCATCTACACTTCAATCGACTAACCAACAGAACATTCTGGTCGAAACCTAACATCTCAGGACGAATTCTTGAAAAAACATGTCTCGCTCTTATAGACTGCCAATCATATAGCACTGATTCTTTCGCGAACCTTGGCTAACTTTTCTGAACAAGTACAAACCAATCAGCGTCTCTCTTCCAGCACATTTTACAACACACTTTACAACCTAACATTAATTAATTTAATTTAAATTTTCAACTATTTATCGCTTTCCTAACATTTATCAGCGACTCAGGGATTATTTATTTACTATTTTGTGATAGGTAGAGAATCTACGCGCTGATTGGCTGCACATTTAACTATCTCCGCTGTATCATTGGCAGATAGCAGAGGGAGTCAACCGTGCCGTGATTGACATACATAAGAGCAGCGACTGAAGCAACACCAGAGGTCACAGACAACTACTTCCAATAGCACCAAATAGAGACACTATAAAAGTTTACTAAGCGATAAAGGCAGCATATTATTACCACATTTTTACTTTAAAATCACATTATATGCACTGGATTGACAAATTATGATCAAATGCTTAAGGATCGAATGTTGTCCCATTCAACACTACTAAATATGTAGCCAAGCTATTTCAATCAAATGAGAAAAAAATCTTTAAATTCTATTAGAAAAACGGAGTTTCAGCTAAGATCATATAAAATTGTATCCAGATTGAGCCACTCAAGGAACACTAGCCACGTTTCAAGGCTTGATTCAAGCTAATAGACTCAGAATTCACTCAGACGCAAAAGCTTAAAAAACACCATTCAGACTGAAAGTGGCGCAACTTTTCCGTATTTAAAAAACGTCTCTTCCAGGAAAAACTGCACAAATTCAGACGCCGGAAATCGTCGCTCAGAATGGCGCAATTTTTTTTCAAAAAAGGAGTCGCCAGAATAAGAACGCGCTGCAAGTGAATGGACCCCAAGCCGTTAAAATAATAGAATAAAATGGTAAGTACTTTTTTCATATGCAAAGACAATATTGCAACACAAAAATATACTAAACCACAGCAGATTAAAATTGACATGAGATCGCACCTAAAATTTCAATGGGTACATGTCCTGGTCTGTTCTGAAACAGAAATGAAAAAATAAAAAAATCTGAAGCAACGCAAATCCACAATGAGCAAAAAAACCAAATTAACACAAAAGCTTTCTAAAAAATGAATCCATGTACTCAAACTCACTACTCAATACTTCTAGAAAATTTACACTAAATTTCAGTTTAACTTAAAAAAGAAACTGTACTTATATGATCATCACTTTTGCCCATAGCATACAAACGACAGCAAGCAAGAAGCAAGCAAACATACACAATGTCACAATTTCACATTAAACCAAACACATTTTACAATCTACCAATAATTTGATTAACACTATTTTAGTAACAACAATCAGTGTAAAACTAAAATCCCCTGCAAATGATTAACAGATGCATGGCCCCTAAGACTAAAAATTACTCGCTCAATATTTGATATGTTTATTATTGGTCCAATCCTAACAAAAAACACCAAACCATTCACTATAGCTCAAAACCGGTTGACTTTTTCTGTCAAAATATGATAGCTAAATAATTGCGACAACCGCCCCCATAAAATAAACTCAGGCATTCCAAAGTCATGATAACATAGGTATATAATATACGTACCGATTATTACATACCCATAGAGCAGAACAAAAGTTATAAGCCCGGAAAAAACTTAAGAAAGCTTGCGTGTGCTTGAATGATTACTTGAATGATAAGACTTACGTCAGCAGTCAATACAGTATATATAGTTTTGTGTAAACACAACATTTCCACAGTTAATACACAGATTACGCTAATATATATCTACTACTGGTTCTTATTACAAATACCGTAACCGTAACAATTGCTCTTGCGTAAAATATAAACATAAATGTATCACTATCAAATGGATTATAATATTCATAATTAAACTATATGAAATTCATTAAAATAAAATTTAAGGAGTATATAAACTATTATCAGTCTTTAATGACCTAAACACATACATACAATTTTTATGTATATATAATAAAAGTTTTAGTTAAATATATATATAATAAAATAGTTAATAAGCTGGTGATAATAACTTTTTAGGAAATAGCGGAAATTGAAAAAACCACTTAACACAAAATCCATCAAACAATTAAACAGAAATGTATATAATTCCGACTAAAAATATACAGGCTGACAGACACCAATGCATAATTTTAAACATTAATAACAATGGTAATAACAAAATATACCAACACCAAATTGGATATTATAAGAGTGCTGTATATTAATAAATTCATATCTAATCGATAATACGATGCTAAACCAAAGACCACAATGATCACTTGGCAAAAAACTGGCGCCGTATATAAGGTAATTCATTAATTGTGAAGGATTTCAAGTTCAAGTTCAAAATTCTAGGATCTTTTGACGTTATCAAAAATCAAAATAACAATTAGTCGAAATATGAACTTATGTATATTTACTATTTATTGTAAAAAAAGTTCTCAACATGTACTACAGCCAAAACACAAATCTCGAAAAAGACAATATACCAACTGCAATTTAAACTAACGGCGCTAGACAGTTCAATGCAACAGAGTGATCACTGGATACAATATTATATATCTAAACGAATCAAAGTCACAATCACATTAATCACAGACAGCAGCCTCTACATTTTCTCCTTCCACTCCTTCAAGGCTTGCGTCGGCGCCACAGACTTGCTTTGGACGTTGACGCGAGCATTGTCGGTGACCACAGTGCCGTCCTTCTTGATCACGATCAGGGCCGGGATGCCCGACACTCCATACTTCTCTGCCAGCTCGCTGAAACAAACAATGGCGAACCAACGCATATTATGGCGGCGATAGTTTAACTCGAACACGTGATCGTATGAAATGCACATAGAATTTTTCATAATGATGTTCTAAAGTCTGACCAAAAAATGCTGGACCCTGAGACAGAAAGAAACACGCGATTTCATTACGAAAAGAACAAAATACGAGCATCAAGAGTACAGCGAGTAGTCACTTAAATCACGCTACCTGTTTTCTCCCAGGGTTCAGTAACTTTTGGTCAAACTTTAGTTCATTTTAGAGAATAACGATTCAGACAGTGTCTACAGTAAAGTATGACCAAAAGAGTTTCCAACGGGTACGGGCAAAAAAGATCTCAGGGTCCAACATTTTTGGTCAGACTTTGGTTTAAATCGAACACGTGCCCACAGATGTATATACTTGGAGGGTCTGGAGGGCGGGGGCGATAAAGATTTTAGATTCCATGGCAAGCTCTCCTCTCAGTCTCAGTCTCAGTTGGCCGTTTTGGAGAAGCCACCTTGCTTCGTGCTGAAAAAAGGTGCCTTAAAACTCAAACATCAAAATCTGCCCCAAATGCCGGTTGGTTATACAAAGTTTAACTCGTTTAGTCCTCTAGCCATTCCTAAGCATCAATTAATACATAATTTAAAATAAGTCCATTCCCTTTAATCCGGCACACAAATAATGTGCTCTCCGACCCACACTATGCTATAATTGCCATCCCTGGTGTTGCATAACCCAGCACCCACTTGATGGTCGGATCACCGAAGGGCACAGCCAGCCAGTTCCCGTGGGCCTCCTCCATGTAGGACTTCTGGTCAGCCTCCGCCCGGTCGAAACTCACGAACACCACTTCGAAGTCCCCAGAGTCAGACAGCTCATCATAGAAATCCTCAAAGAATATTAAATTAAACAAAATAGATGGTGGTAAGCAAAAAATGTGCGTTTCCATGTATCATGTATATATACCTGGGTTCTATTTTTGCTTGCCCTTGTAAACCAGCAATATGTGTATTTTAATTAAATACTTATAATTCATCCGCGGACCGCGTTTGGCACACATTTGGTGAGCTATTGGAATTGCATTCCGACCGCCTATACACCAGTCTACCACTCGTCTGAGTTACATAAGCCACGAAAATATTATATACAGCTTTTTCATCAGCACAATCTTAAGTTTAACTATATATACATTGTCAGTTTACGTTGTTTAGCTCATATTATGGTTCATTCTTAATCTAACCTTCAGAACTGGAGTGAATAATCGGCAAGGCGGGCACCAATGTGCTGAGAAGTACAGAGCTACAACTTTTCCCTCCAACTCTTTTCCGCCGTCAGGAGTCTCTTTGAAGTCCTTGCCACTTTTGCGCACCATCTTTTTACCCTTCAGCAGCTCAGACATGATGATGCAGAATGTGCAAAATTGGTCTATCTAAAAATATGCAAGACGCTTAGTGAAATCGTATATATATAGTGATAAAGGAAAAAACCCCGGCGTTTTGCGGGAAAAAACCCTAGTGCTTATAGGACCTTATGAATATAGGTGAAAAACGCATCCCAAACCGACTTACCTCACCAATTTCGGTACAGTTTTGAGACGCCTGTAGCATTTTTTATAAAATATCAAAATTTTGGATGTTGAAAAATTCCAAAATGACAAAACTTCCCAAATTTTTGATTTGTCATAATTTTTCACAAAAGCGTTTTTGTCCAACGCCGTTTACACTTTTCGAAAGAGTTACCTTTTCTCTATGCTTCTGAAGCTCGAAAACAGTGAAAAACGTTGTGGTTTACCTGTGACTGTTCAAAGTTTGCGCGTTCAAAAGATTCTATTGCGGGGAAAAACCCTATTTTTTTGGCGACTCACCTATTGTTGCTACAAAAGTTGACTTAGCTGGGTTAAAACCATGCGTAGACTTCGTTGAAACCGTTTATTTGGCCGCAAAACGTTTTTTTTGCAGTTTTGGCCCATACCCTGACACCCCTTACGAAACCTATGTTGGTGATGTTTCACAAAAATTTAGCCTATTATTCTATAATGTTTAGGGTTTATGTGTATAGCTGCTATGTATATACCACTTAACGTGGCATTGTCGCCAAAGCAGTTTTGTTCGTAGGTTGCAAAAAGGTAGCTTTTTGCTTTGAAATTGTACGTTCACTGAGAAACTAGTGAAATGCTATACGGTGTCAAATAATTAATGCCAAACACTAGACTGCCAATATCTACCAATATTTTGAACCAATGTCCAAAAGTTCAAAAAATCAAGCCTGATATTAGATTGGCCAGCTTGTGGAGTACTAGCATATACATATAGTGTTTTGACGCACAATTTTTTGCCACAAAAAAGAAAAATGAAAACTAAAGGTACGTTTTTCTTTTGATTTTAAAATTAGCGTCTATAGTGGTGCGGGGAAAAAAAACCCTACGCGTTTTGCGGGGAAAAAACCCTAGTGCTTCCTGGCCGAACCTCACGACATAGGACCTTTTTGAGTATGCAGGTGGAAAGCGCATCCCAAACTGACTTGCCACACCAATTTCTGTGCAGTTTTGAGGCCTGTAGCGTTTTTTATAAAATTTCAAAATTTTGCATGTTGAAAAATTCCAAAGTGACAAAATTTTCCAAATTTTTGACTTGTCATAATTTTTCACAAAAACACTTTTGACCAACGCCGTTTGCATTTTTCAAGAGAGTTACCTTTCCTCTATACTTCTGAAGCTCGAAAACCGTGAAAAACGCTGTGGTTGACCAGTGACTGGTCAAAGTTTGTGCGGGAAAAAAAACCCTATTGCGGGGAAAAAAACTCTATTTTGTTTGGCGGCATTTTTTTGCTAAACTCACCCATTGTTGCTACTAAAGTTAGTTCATCTGGGCTAACAACATGCTTAGAGTTCATTAAAACCGTTTATTCGGCCTCAAAACGTCGTTTTTTGTCATTTTGGGCCATACCCCGACACCCCTTACGAAACCTGTTTTGATGATGTTTCACCAAAATTTGGCATTTTTTGCAATATTTAGGTTTTAGCTGCTGCGTACCAATTATAGCAACCTTAACTAAAAAAAACGGAAGGCCGATTTTTCGAAAAAAAAACGGATGGGTTTTTTTCAGAGTCCATGACTTACACAGAGCCAGCAATCGTGGAGAAAGTAGAAAAAAGACTAAATTTTAATTTGTAGTGGTGCAGTAGCTTCCAAAAGTTAAATTCAAAAAATTTTGTTAAAATTTCTCAGACCACCCAAATTTAGAGTCGGAATATCGACCTCGGAAATTTTGGATAAAGTATCATATTTTCATCAACATCCATCCAATCACTCCCAAACTCACCACAATGATAATCTAAACTATTGTCTATCTTCTGTCACAATCTTATCCCTCGGAGTGACGTGTACTCCGAAATACAGCATCCGTTTTTTTTCGATAAATTTTCTCGAAAAAAAACGGAATGTTTGATCCGTGTTTAGATCACAATTATATCGTCCTGTTTTGAATATTATTAACTTTATTGAGAAAAAAGCCTTGGAATGAATCCACAGTCAGTCCCGCCCCACAGTGAGGGTCCTGATAGGTCTACATTGGTCAATTTTTAAAAAATGGTTTTTTGACGTCTCTGGGGATAAATTAGGCCGCTGAACGCGAATTCGAGATTCATCTTTGTTTAGAAAATCTTTTGGACCCCCCACGACCCCCCTTAAGGAATTTCCCATTGGGGGTCCCCAGCGGTCAATTTTTCGAAATTAGGATTTTAATGCTTTTGGAGATAAATTGAGCCGCTGAACGCGATCAGAGGATCCTCTGCATAGAATAGGGGGCCCTATAGCGTCGACCACCCGTTATTGCAGTCGAGAGTTAGCTGCTCACACTTATTTTGGTGATCGACTGTTTCAGGTTTAAGGCTGTCTGCATTAGTTGTTATTTTTTTTTCACAATTCCTTGTTCGAAGTGCTCTATTATACGATGTTGATGAGCAAAAAAGATTTTTCTTGATGTTCGAGTTTTAAAAAGTGAAGTTTATGCAGGTTTTGGGTGTTTAATGACCTCCGTTATATTTTTGAAAAAATCCGTTTTATTTAGGGAAATCATTATCAAAAAAAACGGACGATTTTTCTTTTTTGCAGAAAAAATAGACTTTTCATAGAAAAAATTTAGATGCTAACATAAGCTGAATATGATTAAGATTCCTATGATACATCAACTGTGTGTTTTGACCCATTTTTAAAAAAAATATGACAAAAATTTAAAATCTCCGTTTTTTTAGTTAAGGTTGCTATAAATTAGAGCATTTACAATCCATTTTATTAGTGCAACAGTTAGGCGAAAGATGGCCGTTATAACAGCCACGAGCATTAATGGATCCGATTTATGTGGAGCACAGGACGACCCGAAAAGTTGAAAATAGGGTTTTTTTTCCCCGCACCCGCACCACTATAAACTTTTCAGAATTTATCATTATTGCTGTGCGTACTTCACAGTTTACGCACAGTTTCATAGTTCAAACAGGTAGGGCGCGATCAAGAACCCCACATTGGGTATCGACCGGGGGGGAGGGTAGCGAGCGTGACAAAACACAAAAGCGACAAAATTTTCCGGAGGCGTTTTTAGGCTGTGGATTGTTGTTATTGTTATGTTTTTTGTGTTATCTTACAAATGCGATATATAAGTTAAGTGGGCGACAGTAGCGTGGCCAGGATTGGCGAAAGGGAGGGGGTTCAACCGAATTTTTTTAAAGCGTATTTATATTAATATGTGTATTATATATATACATTATAATTATATGTAGTGGCGTATATACCCACTACCCAGAGAAAAATTTCGGTAAGAAATGACTAGGGATGTCGCGGATATCCGCAACCGCATCCGCGGATGATCCGCAACTTTTTGACATCCGCATCCGCAAAAATTTCATGCGGATGTGCGGATGTTTCAGATTTGGCAGGATCCCACAAAAAATGTGGACAATCAGACGAAAAATTTGTTTTTTGTGCCTGCATATACAAATATTAGCTCCTACAACAGTGTATTGAAACTTTATTTTCATAATTTTTATACTCACTAGTGGTTAAAATTTGCCTTTTTTCTAAAGTAAGGTTTTACTGCGTCTGCAGTTCACAATTATATACTGTCTCTGTCGCATATCAGAACTGAGTTCTACATTATTGAGAGTGAGAGATCAGTCTGCTCCTAAGATGCCAATCAATGATTATATATCAGTTTTAAGTAACTTAGCAGGATTTAGCGGATTCGAAACTTGGAAATTTTAAGTATATAATATCATATTATTATTATTAATATTAATTATTAATATGCACATATATCCATATTATTAATATGCACCAACTTAAAACAAGTATATACATCACATCCAATGATGCACATTAGGGGGGGTATCCACCCACAGGAAAACGTTTCCCAGAAAAAACCCAGAAACCAAAATGGTTTCTAGGTTTTTTCTGGGTTGTTTTTTCCGGGTTTTTTCTAATTTAGGAAAAACCCGGAAAAATAATTTTCTGGGTTTTTTCTCGGGTTTTTCCGGGTATATATTTTCTGGATTTTTTTTTGGGTTTTTTCTGATTATTGAGATCGGTTTCTGGGTTTTTTCTGGGTATTTTCTTCGTTTTTTCTGGGTATTTTCTGGGTTTTTTCTAGGTTTTTTCTGGGTTTTTTCTGTGTATTTTCTGGGTTTTTTCTGGGTTTTTTCTGGGGTTTTTCTGGGTTTTTTCTGGGGTTTTTCTGGGTTTTTTCTAGGTTTTTTCTGGGTTTTTTCTAGGTTTTTTCTGGGTGTTTTCTGGTTTTTTTCTAGTTTTTTTCTGGGTTTTTTCTAGGTTTTTCCTGGGTTTTTTTCTAAATATTTTCCGGGATTTTCTGGATGTTTTTCTCGGTTTTTTACCATTTGTTCATATTTTTCTTTGGTTCATAAATAAGTTTTGGCTGAATATATTGTGTATATATATATATATATATATATATATATATATATATATATATATATATATATATATATATTATATATATATATATATATATATATATATATATATATATATATATATATATATATATAATATATATAGGGTTTTTTCCTGCACAAACTTTGGACAGTCACTCGTAAACCATAACGTTGTTCACTATTTTTTTAGTTTTAGAAGTAGAGGAATGGTAAGTGTTTTTCTGGAAAAATATGACAAGTCAAAAATTATTTGGAAAATTTTGTCACACTCTAATTTTTCGATATGCAAAATTTTTATATTTTATAGAAAATTCTACAGACTTGAGAACTGCACAGAAATTGGTGTGTGATATAGTGGTGTGGGGGAAAAAACCCTACGCGTTTTGCGGGAAAAGAACCCTGGTGCTTCCTGGCCGAACCATTAGACATAGGCCCTTTTTGAATGTGTAGGTGGAAAGAGCATCCCAAACTGACTTTCCACACCAGTTTTTATGCAGTTCTGAGGCCTGTACCATTTTTTATGAAATATCAAAATTTTGCCTGTTTAAAAATGTCAAGACACAGGGTTTTTTTTAGTCAAAAATGGCGTCATTTGCAGAAATGAAACTTAAAAATGACGTTCAGAAAATAAAAATGACGAAGCTTTGATGAAAGGTTTTGAGCAAATATTGACGCTGATTTGACCAAATTCGGCCTAAAAATTGAAAAAATCTCCTATTTTTTCTGGGGGCTGCCGCCCCCAGACCCCTGCAACTTGGTGGCTTACTCGTCTTCGTTATTAACTTTCATCAAAGCCTCTGCGTGTGTACACGCGTACATTTATATACCTATCTAGTGCACTATCTGATGTGACGTTCTGCTTCTGACGGGATTTGCATTTATATAATTAATTTCTCTGCTCGAAAAAATTTCTGATACGTCTTCATTTGACCAAGTTTGGCCTAAAAAGTGAAAAATTCTCCATTTTTGTTTTTGAGGGTTGTCGCTTTTAGACCCCTGCATATTGTGGCTTAATGTTTTGGGTATTATGAGCTCAAAAATATTAGCTCTGATGTTTTCGGTCGGCCAAAAATAGTATGATGTTCGCACAATCTGCTCAAATTATTATGTTAAATTCTGCCTTTTTTGCTGGGCCAAAACGTTAGCATTGGCGAAAATTTTTGAGAGTCTGCTAAAACTTTTTTGGTCGTTTTAGCCAATTTGCTAAATGGTATTCGGTAGATAAAAGATAAATACCGATAAGAAATAAATAAGGAAGAAAATCTTTTTATAACTCCAATTCACCAAATTATGTCCAAAATTAAACAAATTTCCTATGCTACCTTTCCTACTGTGAACAGTAGGTATCTAATCGGGTGGTAGTAAGGTAGGGAAGCAGATTACGGTAGCTGCAGCGCGGTTACTGTAGTAAACCGGGTTGCAGATACCGATGCCTAAAACCCGGTGAGTACCTTATTCGCTAAACGTTTTAAAAACATTCGAAAGGTCAAACCTTCCAGACTCTTATCTCTCAAGAAAAATTACTAGCAAATGTTTGGGTGTTGTTTGTATGTGTGTAGTTTATGTTAATAATTTTGGTTGTAATCTTTTTGGAATTGTAATGTTGTGGCTGTTTCAATTGGGAGCCGTGCTTATTAAGGGCCGCTTTCGATTCGACTCAGTCTGTTATGCCAGTAAACTGACTGTTAGCTTTGTGCCTCAAATTGCTGCAATCGTGATTAGTATTCCGCATATATCACACTACGTTTCCCTTTATTGTTACAAAAAATCTAAAGGTCATGCCCTCTCCGAACTCTTTCTACTTTATTTGACCGAAATCTTCGGCACATAGACGTACAACGGGGTCTGAGGGGCAAGCTCCCCCTAGACTTGGGATTCCGGGACAAGCAAACCCTCCTCATAGTTAAAAAAAGGTGCCAGGAAACTCAAAATTTGCCCCTGATTGCTTTAAAAATGATCAAAAAGCGAAAAATGTGTATACAAATTTTGAAAAAAATTCCCATTTTTAGAGGCCGTTATGAGTTCAAGTCCCCAACCCCAATATGTCGGACAAGACTAGGGATGGGACCGAAAAAAATTTCACCGAATACCGAATACCGAATATTCGGTTTTTCGTTTTCGGCCGAAAACCGAATACCGAATACCGAATACCGAATAGTTGTCATTTGTCACGCAGATTTCTCAGATTTTAAAAATCCAGAAAAATATAATACTACGTATAGATAAATATATAAATACTATCTATAGGACCCCGGGGTGGAGTGGGACAGTGTTTTTTGGCGCGAAAAGTTACACCTCCAACTAAAAAGTTTCAGAAACAATGCCGAAAACATGCGATTTTGAGCGATATACACAACATAGGCGCAGATTCGGTTTAGGCGGTAAATGCAAACTCGCATTTTTTCAACGTAGAAACATGTTTTATATGCTATATGAACCATGTATTATAATATTATACAAATAACTATCGTGCCAGTGTGCTGTCGAATATACCACCCCCTTCGTGTAATCATCTTTTTGCTTCTTGTAAACCTGGGTTTTTAAGGCCATAGCTAAGGCCATGGCCTAATTTTTTCCGGATTGGCCTAATTTTTTTCAGCGATTGAAGCCAGCTGGCCTAAACTTTTTCAGCTACCGATGAATAAAAAATTTCCGATACGTCTCCAACTGACCAAATTCGGCCTAAAAATAAAATTTCTATATATTTGTTTCTGGGGGCTCCCGCCCCCAGCCCCCAGACCCTTGAAAGTTTGTGGCTTTGTGTTCTTTGCTTTTATCTTTCATGAAGGCTTGTCTCTTTTCACCCCGGCAGTTTTAAGTGGGACAGTTATTAAACTGCTTGTGAACTTTGCAAAGTTTACTCGCTTTTTTCCAATTTTTTTGAGTTTTGACGATACTTATAAGCATCCATCAAAAATTCATGCAATTAATATGAGTTGTGTTAAGTGCCTCACAAATGCTAATTAGAGGTTATTATTTAACATATAATTATAGTTTTTATGTTTTTTCTGTACGTCTCAGGTCGAAGTGTAGTGCTAATTGAAAGATTAATAAAAGGAGTTCTTATTCTAAACGTTCTTTCATTTGGAATTTCCTTGATTTTCTAACTATTCGGTATTCGGCCGAAAATTGACTTTTCGGTACCGAATACCGAATACCCGTTTTTCGGCCGAAAACCGAATACCGAATACCGAATACCGAATTTTCGGTACATCCCTAGACAAGACCCTCTAAAATTTGAAAAATCCGGGACAAGCCCCCCACCATCCCATCGGTCTACTTAATTTTGACCCCCCTGTCCAAAAAATCGTAATTTAGTTTAGTAATTTACATGTTTTCTTGGCCAAAAAACACAGATTCGAACAAATTTTGGACAAAATTAGGTAAAAAAACCGCTTAATTTTCATAAAAATGTAAGGTAATGTAACTAGCAATATTGCTGCAGCGCAACGGTGCTGTAAAGCCATAATTTAATTTTGACGAACGAAAAATAAAAATGACGACAGGAATTTAAAAATGACGCCAGAATGATGAAATCCGATTTTGAAAAAAAAAACCCTGAAGTGACAAAATTTTCCAAATTTTTGACATGTCATAATTTTTCACAAAAACACTTTTGGCCAACGCCGTTTGCATTTTGAAAGAGAGTTACCTTTCCTCTACTTCTAAAGCTCAAATACAGTGAAAAACGTTATGGTTGACCTGTGACTCTTCAAAGTTTTGTGCGGGAAAAAACCCTATTGCGGGGAAAAAACCCTATTTTGTTGGGTGACAATTTTTGGCTAAACTCACCCATTGTTGCTACAAAAGTTAATTCATCTGGACTAAAAACATCCGTAGACTTTGAACCGTTTATTTGGCCGCAAAACGTCGTTTTTGTCGTTTTGGCCCATACTCCGAAAACCCTATACGAAACCTGTTTTGGTGATGTTTCACCAAAATTTGGCATTTTTTGCAATATTTAGGTTTTAGCTGCTGCGTACCACTTAAATCCAAGATTGATAGACGCAGGCGGTGTTTGTCCACTGTTTCTAACGTAATAAGCGCAAAAGTCTGTTTTTAATGCTGTTAAATACGTAAAAAAGGCATATTTGGGCAGAAGTCATTGTGAGTCACATGAGTGTCGGAGAAAAGATTTGTTTTAGGCCATACTGCAGCCTAAGAGTTGTAGAACACGATGAAATTGTGTCTATACTCACCGCTAATAGAACAACCAGAAAAACTGATAGGGTTTTTTACCCCTGGAATATAAACAAAAATAAATAAATATATAAATAAATATAAATAAAAAACCTGGAATATACCCAGAAAATTCCCAGAAAAATTCCTGAAAACGTAGAATATACCAAGAAAAAACTCAGAAAAAACCCAGAAAATTCCCAGAAAAAAACCCAGAAAAAAACCAGAAAATACCCGGAAAAAAACCAGAAAAATCTCAGAAAACCTGGAATATACCCAGAAAAAACCCAGAAAAAACCCGGAAAAACCCAGAAAAAACACAGAAAAAACCCAGAAAAATCCCGGAAAGAACCCGGAAAAAAACCTAGAAAAAACCCAGAAAAAACCCAGAAAAAACCCGGAAACAAAACCCAGAAAAAACCCAGAAAAAAACCAGAAAAAACCCAGTAATATCCCAGAAGAAACCTGGAAAAAACCTAGAAAAAACCCAGAAAAAACCCAGAAAAATCCCAGAAAAAAGCCAGAAAAAACCCAGAAAATACCCGGAAAAAACCAAGAAAAATCCCAGAAAACCTGGAATATACCCAGAAAATACCCAGAAAAAACCCAGAAAAACCCCAGAAAAAACCTAGAAAAAACACAGAAATAACCCAGAAAAATCGCAGAAAAAAACCAGAACATACCCGGAAAAAACCCAGAAAAATCCCAGAAAACCTGAAATATACCCAGAAAAAACCCAGATAAAACCCAGAAAATACCCAGAAAAAACCCAGAAAAACCCCAGAAAAAACCCACAAAAAACCAAGAAAAATCCCAGAAAACCCCAGAAAATACCCAGGCAACATCCAGAAAAAACCCAGAAAATTTCAGAAAATACCCAGAAAGTGAGATTGGAATGTAGAAAAAACCCAGAAAAATCCCGGAAAAAACCCAGAAAATTCCCAGAAATCAATAGAAAAATCCCAGAAAAAAACCCAGAAATTCGACAAATAGAGTTAGAAAAAACCCAGAAAAAAGCAAGAAAAAACCCAGAAAAAATCCAGAAAATTTTTTCTGGGTTTTTTCTGGAAAAAGTTTTCCTGTGACCGCACCCCCCTGAGGGAGCTCGGCACCCCCCCCCTCCCCCGCAGACATCCGGCACCCCCCCCCCTCTGATGGCCAAAAAATGCGTAAAAAATTGAAAAAATGGAAAAATTTTTCGCCTGTGGCCAAAAAAATATATACCCCAAAAATGAGTTGAAATTCGAAAAATTGTGAAAAATTTGCGGCTATCGCAGAAAAATGGCTAAAACTAGGGACCACCCCCCACTTCTGACAGGGGTCGGGCACCATACCCCCCTCGCCGATTCCCTCCGTGCATCTCTGATCACATCAACTATTACAGAGGGTGAAGCTAATAGCCTTTGAGTTGGCAGAAGGGTAACCAATAGCGTTTGAAACAAACTGTGAATGGCGGCGCAAACAGAAGGTATAAACCAGGAATACACGATAGTTTGATTTATATCGTTCAAGTCTCATTCTTGCGTAGACATGTAATTTTAGTCATTTTTGGTGAAAAATTAATCTCATAAGTTGTCTAGACCGTATTCTGAAAAGATCCGCATCCGCGCGGATGTCAGGAGTCGACATCCGCATCCGCCCGCGGATGTCAAAAAAGTGACATCCGCGACATCCCTAGAAATGACTTTTGTTGTATTGTGTTAAAATGCACCTTTTAGCAACTAGCAATTTTTGAAATTTCAGTGTAATTTTGGTCAACTAGGCCATTGGTGACGGTCAGACTGAAGCGGGGGGGGAAAAATTATTTTCAATTCTAATTCGCTTCCTACCCCATCTTTTAATAAAAATATGAAACCCCCATCGTCAGCCATGCCCCCAATCTGATCTCTAGCCCTCAAAATAGCTGTCGCCCCTTTTAATAAAAATCTGAAGTGAAATTATTGGTGTTAAAACCTTTGGGGGTCGAATAAGTCGGAAAAACGGCATTTTTTCGACTAATGATCCGGAGTCCCCCTATATCCCCCAAACCTAGGGGGGGTCAAAATTGAACGCTCTTTCGAATAGGCTAGGTTAGAAGTTTGTAGGATGTAAGCTTTAGCTGGAAATCAAACTTTGTCCAAAAATTAAACTTTACATAAAATTTTTTGCGCAAAATTGGATTTAGTCAAAAATACGGAATCAAATGAAAACCTGCTGTTACCATTGAAAGAGCAACTTCTAAGCTACTATATGCTGAAAAAATTTTGTAAATCGGTTCAGGCTTTGAAAAGTTACAGAACTTTTTCTGAAGCTACCAGGACCAGGCTTATTGAAGCGTTACAGCCCAAGTAAGGTTCAGTGAGAATTCCGGGCCATAGTTGCAAAATTTTTCAAAATATGACGCTAGTTGGGGTTTTTAGTGCGGTAAAAATGTTTCTGATGCTTCTTAGATGGTTTTTCCTTCAATTTAGGCCTCAGGCTTAGGCTTAGTGCTTAGGCTTAGTGCTTAGGTTTAGGCTTAGATTAGGCTTAGGCTTAGTGCTTAGGCTGAGGCTTAGTACTTAGGCTCAGGCTTAGTAGGTGGGTCAGCAAAGGTTAGTCTTAGTTGCTTGCATCAAATAAAAGGACCCTTGCTATTGTGGAATTATAAATAAAGCTGCACTTTTAAACCAAATTTGCCTGTCAGTGCCAGCTTGGTGCTGAGCATCAGTGACGTTTTCAGATCGTATTTATGGCATTCGATTTCATTAGATATCGCTACTTATGACTAATGATGCATATTTTTCTAGAAAAATGTAATAAATTTAATGTCTACGCAAAAAGAAACTAAAACTTTTGATATGTAAGCTCAATTTAACTATGCATATTTCGCCTCTTTTTTTAGTTGGCAAAATTAAGAATTTTAGTATAAATGAGCTAAGTATGTTGAAAACAAAGCTGTATAAGGTATATTATTATGTGTTAATTTATGACGATCAAACTTAAGGCTGATATTACGACTGTACTGGTCATAATTTTCGATGATTAGCGCCAGTGTGTCGAAAAAACATGATTTTCGACAAAAATTGATTTTTTTCGAAAAGGTATAAATCAACGTTTTTTCGCTTGGAAAGTGCTAAAAATGAACTCAGCGCATGCGAAAACCTATAAAAACGTGTTTTCACGGTGAAAAAATATCAGTTTGAATTTCCCCCCCCCCGCCTCAGTTGCACCATTGGTGACGACTGACGTCCAGGGTTGGCAGTCTCGGTCTCGGTCTCGGTCTCGTAAATAAAAAACCCGAGACTAGGCTGGTCTCGGTCTCGGTCTCGGTCTCGGTACGAAAACCGAGACCTGCCAAAGGGTGGTCTCGGTATTTCAGATGAGACTTCAAGTTTTCAAAACTTTCTAAAGTCACGAAGATTTTTTTTATAATGTTGAGTTTATCGCAACTTCGCAAGTCATACACTCATACCTCATAACCTAAGGGTCATTTTTTTGCAACTTAATTACAAATTTTTTATAATTTAAAGTATCTCAAAAAATTTTAAAATTGAAACTTGAAAAAAAGGTCCCCCAAGGGCTGGTCTCGGTCTCGTAGGGAAATTGCTGACGTCCCGGAAATTTTTTGTCGCGAAAGCCTCAGTCTAAGCCTGAGCCTAAGCCCTAATTTGTCTTAGCCCTAAGTCCTAATTTGAGAATTTTTTTAAAACGCACACGCACGTACGCACGTGTTGAGCTTTGCAGGAGGAGAGCTTCGTCGAAGCCTCAGCTCTGACTCACCGCTAAGCCTAGACACTGAGCCGAAGCCTTCACCGAAGATGGTGACTAGGCCGATTCACACGCTGCTATTTTGCCGCAGTGTTTTCACCGCTGCGAAAAAACGCACTGTCTAAACAGACGCAGCATTTTCAATGCGGAACGCATGCGTCTTCATTTCTCCGCAGCTTTTAAGCGCCAGACTACAATTTGGGCTGCAATTTCAGTGCGTTTTGATGCTGCGGACGAGTTGGTTTCAATAATACTCGCAAAGCTGTTTGTCATATTTTTAAAAAAGTAAAGACCCAGCAAAATAGTTTGCGAGACAACGTTTGTTCAGACAGTGTTTTTTCTGTGCGGCACAGTGCGTCTTGCGTTTAAAGTAAAAATCGCAGCGGTGTGAATCAGGCGTAGGGTGTGAACGTACCGAGTGAATATCGGGCTAGGGGGTAGTGTAGCGAAAGCAGTCGAATTTGCGCGACTGCAAAGCTTGTTCAGTGAAATGTTAGAAAGTATTCTTTCTATATTTTGAAAATCCATCTAAAGTCAAATACTTCTGCCAAGTTTCAACAAAATTGGTGCAGCATATAGTTTGCAATGATGTCGCAACGTCAGAAAAATGAAGTTTTGAAACCTATTCACATTCATAATTTTCGTCACATTTTTCAATCTTTCTGATCAGTTTGTTTGCACAGACTAATAGCGCATATGTTGTAGTTTATGCACACGAAGTTTAATGCAAATCGCTGTAAACTGTAAAGTAGTAACAGCAATAATGATCAATCGTGAAAAATCTAGACGCTTATTTTTTAAATTCAACTAACAAAACGTACCTTCAATTTTCATTTTTCTTATTTGTCGCAAAAAATTGTGCGTCCACAGATTGTGTACTTCACAAGCTGGCCAATCTGAAATCTGGCTTGATTTTTTGAACTTTTAAGTCCCTATTGTGTGATGTCAGACTTAATAATGGCGATCGGTCCAAAATATTTGTCGATATTGATAGTATAGTGTCTGACAGTCATTATTTGCCACCATACAGTGTTGGACTAGCTTCTCGTTGAACGGACTATTTCAAAGCAAAAAGCTCTCTTTTCACAACCTATGAGCAAAACCTATGCTTTCGCGACACTACCCTCTTAAGGGGGCGCTCCGGGAATCGGGGGTTACATCGAAAATTGGCAAAATAATTGGCAAATGTCAAACCTTATTATACATATTTGAACTATGGCACAAAAGAACAAATTTGAAATCACGTGATCATGTCACGTGACTCCCAGAGCACCAAACGTGAGTGAATTTTCGGCAAACGATAACTCTGCTTTTACTTTGCGTAAAGTCACACTTTCTATACCAAAATTTAGCTTATGTGCTTCTCTAGTTGAACATTATTTTAGTTTTTAACATTTATGTCAGGTTTGAATAAAAAAATGTCATTATGTGTTTTCGAAGTCGAACTCTGAGCAATAAAATTCATATAAAAAAATTTCTAAGCTTTATTTTAAAAAACTAAAAAATTGTTCAACTGCGCAGAGCCTAAGGCTATAATTGTGCAAAATTTTGTAGGAAAATATCCTACCAGCATTTCATAATCGAATGCCGAAAAATTGGTTTTGTATTCACACAGCCTATATTTGAGTCTGCTGCTTCTGAAAATGGTTTCTTGCGCAATTTTTTTGCACAGAACGCAATAAAATTGTTTTAATTTTTCATTACGACTAATAAAATCTACGTATCGTCTGTTTGCAAAACCTCAAAAAGCGTTGATGCACTGGCTTACTTGCTGAATCTGTGTAATAGTCGAATAAAATCAGTAAATTGTCCAATTTTTTCCAAATTTTTTGCACGTCAAAACATCAGAAATAGTATTTTGGGCAACTTTCCTTCAAGAATGATATGTCATTTTGGCTGTTTTTAAAAAATACGGCCCAAATCCTTGATTCCCGGAGCGCCCCTTAAGGTGGCGCCGACTTTAATTCCAACCGCGTTTAATTTGTTTCAGTGACATTTTTGAAAGTTGTTCCGAATAAAATAAGCTTTCATTTGATGTGCATATTGCGGTAAAAAAAAATTTCAAAATTTTTTAAACAATTTTGTAGCCGTACCAAAAAATTTTTTGTTGCAATATAATATATTTACTCATATCAATGAAATGTGCAAGTTTTAGTTTTAAATTGATGTATTAAACATGAAATTGTGTTGAAGCTGTGCTGAGCTAATTGGCCGTGAAAATAGCAATTCAAAAATAAATAACCGAAAAAGCTGATAAATCGTCGAAAATGTCAAATTTTTGATTTATTTTCTTGACATATTGATTACGGCTTTTGGTAACTTTTTAACGGAAACATGCATGCAGTACTGGGAAAAGTATGATATTTCAAAAAGTGAAATGTGTGGGCAAACTTCACATTTTTGCGTAGCTAAATTGACTACTTTTTTGGACCTGGGTCCCAGCTGCCGATTGCAATTGAGTTTCAAATTTGCACATTTGTAGCCGCTCAAACACAACTGATTTTTGGAAAATCGAATTTTTGCAAAATCAAAATAAAACTCGAAGACCTTGCACGTCTAGATTTTTGAAAGATCTTTTGATCGATATCAAGATGGTCAAAATCAAGATGACGCTGAGCTAGGTTAAAAACAAAATTAGTGTGATGAAAAATTATAATAAGGAAAAATAACAGTTTTATGCAGAAAATTGCTATCGGCAACTTTCTAAAGAGTCGTATGTGTAGGCAAACTAGAGATCGGCCGGGACCGGTGCGCGGGCCGCGGGCCGACAGGGCCGGGTCGGCCCTGGGGCGGCCCCGGGCAGACGCTCAGTCAGGGGAATGGCCCGGCCCGGCCCGGCTGCACTGGGACCCGGCCCGCGCCGCCACCGGCCCGGGGCCGCGTCGCGGGGGCGGACCGGCCCGGGCCGACCGGGCCGCGGGGTGGAGCTCCAGCCTCGAACCAATGACAAATGAAGTTATAATACAGAAGGGACCTTCCCAAACAAACCCAAGCTTTCCCAAGCAACTGGTCTTCACGGCAACTAGCGAGCTTTGTCTTCAGTTTAACATGAATGTATTTAAAAGCAAGTGCTGTGAGCGGGAACTAAAACCAACGAAGGGTGGACTATACTTATGTATCTCAGGCTTAAATTTATAAAATAACTCAAGTGCGCTGCAATAATTCAGTTGAAGCTTTTTGTAAAAACCTAAACTGAGAGACTTAAGTTTATTGGTTTATTTGGTGGGGTGCCCCCCACCTTTTTAAGTCTCAGTTTTTTAGCTAAGTTGGGCGTCTGGTATTCATTGATTCATTCTACAGCTAGAGTGTAAGGTCCGAGAGCTCGCGCTATCTTAGCAAAGCGACAGGCTGGGGAGATAACTGTTACTTTAAGGGGCAGCTTTGTGTTTGTAATGCAAAACGTTACAGTTGTATGTAAATTACTAGTGAGCTACAGTCGTCCTTGGACTTTAGCAGTCTTTATTACTGATCAAGCCAACCAGGGCCCAGCGGGCCGACCGTGCCGGTCCCGGGCCGATTCCCGGCCAACAGCGGGCCGGCTTGGGCTGACCGGGCCGACCGGGCGACTGCGTTGGCGCCGGGCCGGCCGGTGGCCGGCCCGATGCACGCGGGCCGGGCCGGCCGGCCCGGTGAAAATGGCTGCGGCCCGGGGCCGACACTTGGCTTAGCGTCCGCTCTATAAGGCAAAACTTTTTAAAAAAACTTCGGAAATTAGTTTTCTTAGAGCCACATTGACAAAATACACTATTTTTCAAACAATAGTTTCGTTAGTTACTTTTTGGCCTGTGAAACTTTTCTCATCGCATTTTAGTACTAAAAGTTAGCTCTATTTTTTAAAAAGCATATGTGTACGCAAACTTTAGGTTTCTGAAATTGGGTTATAGGGTTAACCTCTCCAAAATTACTGTCAGCTGCGAAAGCTGATCAAAAGAAAACTTTGCACACTATTAGAACACATGGATATGGAGGTGCCAAACTTCTTGATAATTTTACTTATCATGATTTGCCTGTATATTATAGGCTTTTTAAAACGTCACTTTCGATAGAAATTGAAATAACTAAAAATTTATCGCCTGTAACTAAAATTCGACAGAAATGGCACTTTGGCAAGTTAATTGTTTCCCATTTAAGCTATTGATTGTTAACTTTGGCTGAGGCAGCATTGAGCTACGTCATCTACAGAATTAGCCAAAATTTTCAAAGTAAATTTGATGCTGTCATGGAATTTCTAAAATGCTCAAGAATTTTGGTGAACTTTGCAAAAACTATTGCCTGGTGTTCAAATTGATTGCACTTAAGGTAGTAGTGTCACCAAAGCAGTTTTGCTCATAGGCTGCAAAATGAGAACTTTTTGATTTGAAATTGTACACTCACTGAGAAACTACTGAAATGCCACATGGTGTCAAATAGATACTGCCAGGCACTAGACTACCAATATCTACCAATATTTTTAACCAATCACCATTTGTGAGCCAGACATCACACTATAGAGACATAAAAGTTCCAAAAATCAAGCCAGATATAAGATTGGCCAGCTTGTGAAGTACATGTAATGTTTTGACGCACCATTTTTTGCCACAAATAAGAAAAATAAAAAATAAAGCTTCGTTTTTCTTTTGATTTCAAAATAGCTGTTTACATTTTTTACAATTTATCATTATTGCTGTCAGTACCTTACAGGTTACGCACGATTTCACAGTTAGAACAGGCATTACTCCACAACGACTCAAGCAATTTGCACCAAATTTTGTGTGCATAAACTAGAGCATATGTGCTTTTACTTTCGTGTAAAGAATCTA
>JASANF010007498.1:0-19162 GCA_030248245.1 Trissonchulus sp. WLG1_4
GCTTAAGGACTGAGGATTTTTACGATGTTTTTTAAAGCTCGTTTTCACGTTGATTTTTAAACTTGCACTAAAGGCATAACTATGTACGTACGTTTTCGAAAATTTGAAGATTGAAATTGTTATACTGGCTTTTTATATCAGAAAACTAGTTTAATGCTTATTTCATAAATTTAAGGCTGTTAAACACATTTTACGTTATTTCGTTCGTTTACCATAAACAATTTACTGAATTTGGAAAAACTAAGAGTATAGTGTATAGTATTTCATAAACATTAGTTAACATAAAAAATGAATCTTACGTCATTTATATTGATGTATTAATTTTTTCCATATTATGCATGTATATTATATTATTCAATATGCATATCTACCTACCTATGTATATCACGTATTATGCCCTATACATTACGCAACTATTACGATGTATTAAATATCATGGTTAATAAAACAAAAAATACAAAAATGCCAAAAAATACCATAGTTTGGTAGTCTAAAGTTTGTCCCCACAGAAGTGCATTGAATTGAACGAAATGTCACCGCTTTGACACAGATTCGACTGAAAGATGTGTTAATATTTCGCTGCAAAAATGTTTCATTGTAATCGTTTTCAACCATTTTTTTGGTGTGTTATACTTACACTGTTTATTATACCTAAGACGTTACGATAGATGTTTAAATATGTTGAAACTTTTTCGGATCCATCTTGTTCATTGTTGTGCTTTGATATATTCGTTTGAGAATCGTGTAGAATATTTTTTATCTTATTTTTATTCTTACTTTTGAGTCATCATCTACTTTTTTGTATTCCTTTTATTCTACAATTCTTATTTCATACATTCTTGTGGCTGAGCTGTTGAATAAACATGTTTGCTTGTATGTCACCAAGGGCATTCCTTTGCCGGTAAGGGGGCGCTCTAGGAATCAAGGATTTGAGCTATATTTTTTAGAAACAGCAAAAATGTCCTATCATTCTTGAAGGAAAGTTGTCCACAGTGCTATTTCAAATGTTTTCACGTACATATCTCTATATAAAAAATGAAAAACTGGACAATTTACTGATTTATAAATTCAGTATGTAAGCCAGTGCTTCAACGCTTTCCGAGGCTTTGCAAACATACGATTTGAATAGCGGTAATTAAAAATTAAAAACTATTTTAAATGCACAAGAAACGATTTTCGGAACCATCAGCCAAAATCGGCAGTGTGAATACAAAACCCATTTTTCGGCATTCGATTACCAATTACTCGTACGGTATTTTTCTACAAAATTTTGCACAATTATATATAACCGTCAGCTCTGCGCAGTTGAACAATTTTTTTATTTTTTTAAAATAAAGTTTAGAAATTTTTTATATAATATTTATTGCTCGGACTTCGCCATCGAAAACACATAATGGCAATTTTTATCCAATCCCAGCAAGATTGTTAAAAACTAAAATAATATTGAACTAGAGAAACACAAAAGCCAAATCTTGATTTATAATAAATGCCTATACGCGAAGATTAAGCCGAGTCATCGCTTGCCGAATACTTACTCACATTTGATGTTCTGGGAGTCACGTGACATAATCACGCGATCTGAAATTTCGCGGCCAGTGATCTTTTGTACCATACTTGTATATTAAGTTTGACTTTCGTCAACATTTTTGTAAGTTTTGGGCTATTTTCCTCCGAGGTTTAAATTAATTCACACATAAGACTAAACGAATTAAACGAATATCAAGTATATATCAAGTATATCAACAATATCGAATCATAATTCATTTCTATTGTACCACTGCAGTCCATTTAGGCTAGACCTTCAGAAATTCAAGTTTTCAAGCATGATCTTAAAATGTTTAGTTTAAATCTAAAATTAACACGTTTCATCTGACGTCAAAGGATTCCTATTACTTAACATTTGATCATTCGTACATGGTAAGGTTTTCACACAACAAACCCTCACCTCTACATGGTGACAAAAATTTCACGCTTAACCCTCATGTCAGTCAAACTTTGAAACTATTTGTTGCTGCTAAACTTTTATTCTCAAAGCCACTAGTTTTGCTTTTGTTATTACCATTGTTCCGTGTAAGTTACATACATAGACTGTTGACTAAACCGCAAAGGAACTAGAAACCGCGTACACAACAATATCTGGAGCCTTATCCGAAATTGGGCCCATAACGTTAACAGATTAACGGGTTTAATTTAATCGGGTTAAACGGTATAAAAAACTGTGCTTGAAAATGCTGTTCCAAAAAACTTCTCATTAAACGAACTGAATTTTTAGAGTCTGCTTGAACGTCAGACTAAACGTATTTAACTATGCAGGCTAGTGTTTGTTTGTTTATTTATTTATGTATTTATGTTCATGTTTTATGTTTCTGTTTTTGTTGATGTTTAATCCGTTTAGTCCAGTGGTAAAATGCAAATAAATTTGCTGACTAATTTTAACTCATTTTGTCCATTTACTCCGATATGCCATTCCTAAACCTCGGAACACATATATACATAGGTTTGATATCGTTCATGAATAAATGTAGAATGTGTCTCTTTCTGGAATATTAAAGTGGACTAAGAAGTTTAATTTCGTCATGTCAATTTTTTGATTAATCCAATCTAACCTAGCGATTTTAATAGTGAATAACGATCGATCTGCATGCATTGCAATGGCTTAGATTACTGCTGAGATAGACTGCAAACAGTAGTTCAATTTTCGACGGAAAAATTAAAACGTTGACATTTGGAAATTTGGTGGTACCTACATAAGGGGAATTGAATTTAATATTTTTTCAAACTATTCATACATTCCAGCTCTAAATTATCATTGTCATCAAAACAAACTTGAACCGTCACAATTTCAATCCGGATTTTCGAAATTACAGAGTGCACTATGAAATTTAAAAAGCACAATTTTTGGACTACTCTTTTTCAATGTATTCTATTCTTTGCTTTTCTGAAGAAGTGTTTCGGTGGGATTCTAATTGTATAAGCTGACCCTGGTTATATAAATTATAAAAAATATGCTACATACAATTAGTATATATATTTTTAAAATGTTAATAAAAACAATTTCGTTTTTTGACAGTTTTTTGCTTGTTTCTAACAGTAACCAATAGAGTCTGACTAAGTAAAATTCAGTCATTCCGACGCTAATGTCTGACCAAAAATTGTTAACCACTGAGGCAAATTGAACCATGTGATTTCATTCCGAAAAGTACAAAATTCAGTTATCAAGAATTCAAGAGTACAGCGAGTAGCTGCTAAAATCACGCCACCTGTTTTCTCTAAATTTTCAACGTTTTTGATCAAACTTTAGACAGTTTCTTTATAAAAGTCGTAAGTGACAGATAATTGTAAAATTACAAGAATCAAGAGTACATACTTGTCTCGGTTTTTAATATTCTTGAATCAAAAAAGGTGTTCAAATACAATCACGTGTTCGACTTAAGCCCGGTTCATACTTGTCCTTAAGGACGTAAGGACAGGGACAAGGACAAATTTCGATCAACTGCAGTGACGAATTTACCAAAGCATTTGTGCTAATTTTTTGCATACGATCTGGATGTGACCCAGGCTTGCCTCAAGGGAAATATCAACTACATTGGTTTGGTAGTTTTCTTGGAATCGCTTAAGGACAAAACGATAGGGACAAGGACAAGGACGAGTATGAACCGGGCTTTAGACTGAGTTTAGTGTAAATCGCAGCCGCATAGATTAAACCGTATTCATGCAAAAGCCACAACATATCTCGTATTTTCTCTCGACTATATCCAATCAGTTTTGTACAACAGTAAGTCCCAAATTTCGGTCCAGCCTAAACAAACAAGTGTGATCTAGCTTTGAGTAGCCTTATTGAAACCATGAAGTTTAATGTTTTTTCCTTCACTCAAATGTTGTTCAAATGACAAGTTATGTCCAGATGGTTTGGGAAAAAGTCTAAGAACAAACATGTCTCAAATGTTTCAGAACGTGTCCATTAAACATAGATATATCGGCGTCACTGTTAGCTTATATGAACCAGCTATGAAATCTACCATTTGTTCGCTGTTTTTACCAAATTTTTTAGTCACATCTTTGCTGAAAAAACGTTAAGGGAAACAGATGGTCAAAAATAAGCTCCGACTATGCCTTCAGCATCGTTTGGGTGATCTTTTGAACCGTTTTTGACTCTTAACAGACCTTTTAAAACAGGAAACTTGCAAAATTTAAAAAATTTAAACTAGTTTGTATTTTTGGCTCCCAATTTATAAAATTAATAAAAATTAATTAATTTAATTAAAATAAATTAAATTAATTTATAAAAGATAGGTCATTCTTGTGACCAAGCGTTATCCACTTGAAAGATTTTGAAAAAATATTAATGAACATTTTAGGCACCGAAATATGCATTAATTTTTAGTTTGACTTTACTGCCTCTTGAACTAATTGCCAAAATTTTCTAAAAAATATAAAAAAGAAATGTTATTTTTACATATTTCTTGTTGACAAATGTAGTCAATTTCTGCCCAGACTTTCACTAATAACCTCCAAAAAAGTTTAATGTCAAAAAAACCCACAATTTTGAACTTTGCTACACTTTTTGCCGCAAAGTAAAAGTGCGCAGCGCATTTTATATGCAACGCATGTGTGGATTTTCAGCCTTTGATTTTTTAATAACTCACTTTCAATACAAATGCTACTGAAATTTGTAAAATTTATGCTTTTTGTAAAAGAAGTGACCCTAATTCAAATGTGTATATGATTTTTACATTATACTTCGCTGCCCATCTGTGAGCTATAGACTACATCTCATTCAATATTTAAGATTTCCCCCATAAACTAGCCTCTTTCTGTGTCTATTTCTGCGGCATATGATATTGTTATCTGTCGGATTGAACTGGTCAATTGGTATAATTTTGAAAGCAATGTAATTGACCATAAGTCATTGGTTTATAGTTTGTAAGAATTCGTAAAAGCTAGTAGGTACATACATAGCTATGTATGACGTGAGCATATAACGTTTCCAAATTAATACCAGTAGCAAACGACAAAATAAGCAAAATCCTAGGTATTCTTTGTCCTTTCTAAATACATGAGTTCAATTAAAATATCATTGATTGGTTTAAAATATATTCAAATTGGTTTGCCGCAATAATCTGGTAATTGAGCTAGATAGCTAGCTTCTAAATCCGTTCCCAATATGACGGACTAGCTAAGGCTGACCGCATTATTAATTTTCGAAAAGTCATTAGGTAAATCAACAATTGACTATGAATGCCTGAAAATCGTTTTTGCTACTGTGATTTTTCATTTGTTTCAGATTATTTGTGCTTTTTGTACAATTTCTATGAAAGAAGTATCTATCATGTTTATGACTTAAGGTGGCGCTCAGGGGAACCGACTTTGGCGTTTAATTGTTTTCAGCGATATTTTTGACCATAATATCTTGAAGAGAAGTTGTTCAGAATAAAAAGAGCTTTCATTTTATGTGCATATTACGCTAAAAAATTTTTCAAAATTTTTTGACCATTTTTGTATTTCTAGCGAAAATTTAGTTATCGCGATATAAATTGATTACATATTTCACTAAAATGTGCGTTTTCTTAGCTTTAAATTGATGTATTGAACATGCAAATTTGTTGAAGCTTTTCTGAGCTATTTAGCCGCGAAAATAGCAATCCAAAAATAAATCACCTAAAAAGCTGATAAATCTTCCAAAATGTCAAATTTTTGATTTATTTTCTTAAAAAATTGATAATGGCTTTTGGTAACTTTTTTAACGGAATTATGCATTACTAGGAAAGGTCTAATTTTTGAAAAAGTGAAACGTGTGGGCAAACCTCACATTTTTGCGTAGCGAAGTCGACTACTTTTTTTTGATCTAGCTCCCTGCTGTCGATTGGAATGGAGTTGAAATTTTGCACAATGAAAGAAAGAATATAAATGCAGACGTCGAATTTTTTCGATTTTTAATTTTTGGCTCTCAGCACTTTTTGTAGCCGCTCAAACACAACTAATTTTTGAAAAATCGATTTTTTGAAAAATCAATAATCGAAATTGAAAATCGAAGACTTTTGACGTCTAGATTTTTGAAAGATCTTTCGATCGACACCAAGATCATCAAAATCGGTTGAGATTTCGCCGAGCTAGGTCGAAAACAAAATTAGTGTGAATAGGAAATTTGACATGGTCATAAAATTTGACATAATTGCATTAAAGTGCTGAAGAGTACTGGAAATAGGTTTTTTTGAGCCCACTTTGACATACAATTAAAGTGGTATTGCTACTCATTGCATGAGGTTAGTTCCAAACATGACTTTTTTTGCTGAGCGCTACCTTAAATGACTATGACATAAATATTATGACACGCAGTTTTTTTAATGGACACTGTATTATATAGGTATATGCTATGTACCTACTTTCAAATGTGACAGAAGCTTGGCAAAATGATCTGCAATATTTTGTCGACTTCAAAAAACATCTGATATAATGAGAAGATGTCAAAAAAGACAAATACATTTAAATATAATTTAAAACACAGAGATGTGTATTTTACCTTGTTCTCATCTCTATCGTTTTGTCGCTGCGATTTCAAAAAAACTGCGTAGCCAAATATGCCAATTTTTTGCATGATAGTTAAGGTCACGTCTAGACCGTAATAAAAATAAATTAGCTCAAACGCATTTGTCTTTTTTCCTCAGCAATTTGTTCTTGTCCCTGTCCTTCTGTCCTTCAGCACATGTATGGACAGGACTTAGGGCCCTATCCAAAATTGGTTATAACGGCTTAGATTTAAATTAATTTTTCTGATAGCGCAGCACAAAATGAAAATAGCCGGCTGAAATTCCGCCACACATGGCTCACATACGGGACCTCGGTGTGTGCCAATAGTCTCAATAAATTACGTTTAGCTGAGGCTGCGTTATTGACGAAATAAAGTTAAATCTAATCCAATAAATCCAATTTTGGATAAGACCCATAGACTCACATCATAGTTACAGTACCTTGTTTATGCAACCGAAAAGTTCATACCTACTGATCCAGCTTATAGCAACGCTATGAACTTTGGTTGGCCATTTTTTTGTTCCTTCTAGAGAAGGAACTATTGTTTTGAAACTAACTGTTTGCAACGTTAAACGCTGCTGAGCAGGCTGCATAGCCGGTATGTTTTGTGTGTTTTCAGTCTGGGGGTTGCCTGCTATTTTTGTCTCGTATATCCATGAAATCAATAATCGATGTAGAGTGTTGTGGTGTAACTTTTTCAGCCTCGGCACCGTAATGTTTCATCAGGACATATAAGCACTGACACTTACGCTTCTTGCTTGCAGCAAAGCGTAATTGGGCCAATGGCCACAGCTTACATCCTCAGCACTTTTTTGTAATGATATATGTACGTACCTACTGGACTAGTAGTTAGGATAGTTTAAGAGGTAGGTGGTTCATAGTTTAGGAACAATGCACTTTAGAAAAGCTAGGAAAAAACTAAGTTACGCAGTGTAGCGTACAGTAGATACAATTCAATTAAACTTGAAAGGTAGACACCGGGGAAGGAACATTGCCCCTTTTGGGGCCTACTTGTTTACAGTTTCACTGACTCTTCAAGCAAGTAGTATTTTAGTATGAATGAAGCTTAATTTCATTCGAAAAGAACGTTTTAGACCAATTTCATTCTATTCAAATCGTCGTATAAAAATTAGCCATTACAGTATTGTTATTGTTAACTCGTCTATTGCCTGCCTGGCTTATCACTAAACAGCCACATTACAGTATTTCCACCCACACATCAAATGACCTTCGGCTTGTGTACTTTATTTGTAGTTTACGACTGTATTTTCAGTGCGGCCAAATAATTTTGTCTCGTCTTATATTTTCAGTCTAATTTACAGTGAAATTGCGCACTTCATGGATTTCTGGGTGGCCTTTGTTTTGTTTATTTGTTATTTTCCTGAAGGTAAGTGTTTTTGTTTAGTTTTTTCAGCTTATTTTGTTTAGTGAAATTTTTTACTAAACAAAAATTGTCAACTAATATTGGGGTTACCAAGAGTACGTAATAGCGTCTCACTCTAAATAGAAGAATACTGTGCTAGAAAACAGGCAGGCTGAAGAGTGTCTCACTCTTCTTCTATATAGAGTGAGACGCTATTATGTACTCTTGGTGTTACGGATTTGAAAAATGTCTTGACATAACACATTATGTAAAACAGCTGAGATAAATTTAACAAGAAAAACATATGTTTATGTACCACTATTCCTGATATTTTACCAAAGCATTCAAATTTGTTGAGTGCTTTTTCACACTCCTTATTTACTTATGCATTTTCGACACAGCAAGAAAGAGTAGAAAGAGTTCAGGGAAACTCCAGTAATATTTTAAGAATATCCGCTGTTTGTGGTTTGCCTAAAAAGACAGTAAGTAGGTAGGAACGTAACTTACCAATTTAAGCGATATCTTTACTTATCATAATTTCCGTCATTCTTGTATTAAAAAACATAGTCACAAGAACAAGGTAAATGTTCGGTCAGTTATAACCATTAAAAAATTAGTATGATCAAGAGTATAGGGAAGAATATGACACTCTTCCTTATGATAGCTAATTGGCCGGAACGCTGCTCCGGTCGACAAAGCCCGTTTACGTCTTGATTTCAAGGAGAACCCCCTCAAATCAGGAATGTGTCCTGATCTCAGCTGGGGTACCACCCGTCTCTCGTTTCAGCACGATTACGAAATCGGCAATGTTTTGATTTTAGTGGGAATGGGCTACCCCCCTGACATCAAGACACATCCCTGCTTTGAGGGGAGCCCCTTGAAATCAAGACGTAAATGATCTATTCCGAAAAAAGTCTGTTCCAGCCGATTAGCTAGAATAGGACATAGTGTTGAATCACTTTGTCTATTTCTTGTTGACGAATTTTACTTGACCCAAATTTTTTTTGCTCCAATTTAGCTCATTTGGATTAGTTTTTTGAGTCTATTTGAAAGCAAAAAAGCAAAACGATAATGACATGGGTAAAGATGGGTGAAAACCGGGCTGTACAAACACGAGTGCCCAAAATATTACAATGGTTTTAAGTAACTACCTACATACAGTAGCGATGTACGCAAACAGAAACAATTATTACTATTTCATAATTTTAAAACTTCAAATTTCGTTTAACATTAAGCTCTTTTATTTTCTTTCAGTACGAATATTTGCACCATGCTGAACTTGCCCCTTAAAACTTGACATTCACAAATCTTCAGAATTCTCTATAGAAAATGCTTAAAACTAGAGACAAATATGCAAACTTGTATGTAGCGTAGAAAATCGTAGATTCGAATAATTCTAAAATCTGACCAAAAATTGCTGGAGCCAGAGGCAAAAAGAAACGCGCGATTTCTTTACGAAAAAAACAAAATGCGAGCATTAAGAGTAGATGGAGTAGTCACAAAAATCATGCCACCTGTTTTCTCTCAGGGTTCGGCAATTTTTGGTCAGAATTTTGTCTATATGTATAATACGTAAGACTATTTAAATCTTTTTCCAACATTTTGTTCATTCATTTATTTTCACGTGTTTATTTACGTAAGTTCACTTGCATAAGCTTTCAATTCTAATTGTACGTACACTTGGACACAGTCTAGTTTTACGTATACAGCGGTGTCAAACTTATGTCGTAGAGATGTTGTAATCTTACTAAAACTCAATTAACCTTTTAATCTAAGGCAAAACTGTAATTTTCAGTTTTCCGAGTTTCAACTCCCTAATTTCTCACGCTGTTACTGAAGATTTACAGATTCTAATCTAGCCTTTTCTCACATACGTTTCAAGTCGGCGACTTTGCCATGACAAATTGCATGAGTCAACTTAACATGATTTTCATGAAATATGAGCTAAGATTGACCACTGATATGCCAAATTACTGTCAGACTGTTAAACTGTACTGGGTTGTAAAGTTGCGGAAATGCAGTTCGGTCACCTAGGGTGGCATGCATACAGATATGTAAAACCAATCAAAAGCTAAACAAGCACGTTTTGCGAGTAAGGTCAAACTTATTTTTGATAGATTTCGTTGCGACCTTCGTTCACAGAGCCGAGGATATTCTTCGAATATAAAACGCGGCACAAAACATTTTGTAAAGCTTACCCTTTTAACAATTGAAGCTCGAAACATGCCTTCACGGCTATATTCTTTTTTTGAAAATCTTTGTGAATTTAATAATTTCAAGTCTAAAATATTGTTCAGAGAAGAACGAGCCATTTCAAACGAAAACACACAATTTTTAACCACTTTTTTGGAACCGTTCACTTCCATGCCACTTCTTCAGCCAAAATAGTTCAGCCGCAGACGATGTTGTCATAGCGCAATGACATGGCTCAAGGCATATTTAGCCAATGGCCTCAAGACTACGAACTGAGCTGCAGTTAACGCGCTAATATATAATCTAGGAAAAAATGTTGCAACAGGTTTTGTCACTGTATGCAAAAATTGTTAGCACAGCCGATCTGCTTTCGTACGGCCGCTGTGTAAACAATATTGATCACCAGCATACGGACTCCCTGTTTTCAACGCTGAGATGTTGAGATCGTAGATGAGCACGCACCATGTACACACACGCTCACACATTTAATGCATTTTTCGGACCTAACAATTTGTACAGTGCAATTATACATTGTGAACGCTTATACATACGTGTCAATCGAGCTGATGTAATATAGTATATACGCGGCGGCCTCACGCGGCGGCTGAGGCCGCCGCGTAAAAATATGTATAACCAATTTAACAATTTTACAAGAACATCGTAATTTTCCACACGTATTAAAGTTGAACTGTGGCCCGATACTTGATGGATAATCCAGTTAATTCAATGTGTGCCAAAACTCAAAACTCTTACATAATGAGCTTGTAAAATAAGGTAGCGTGATTTTTGAGACTACTCTCTGTACCCTCGAGTCTGGATGCTTGGAGTTATTTTTTTTCGTAAAAAATCTTGTCTCAAATTCCAATATCTTGATAAATACATTTCCTGGACTTCGTATGGTTCTTCTGCAATAGACCGTTACACAAACGAGTCATATATGTATATCTAATTATTTTCCTATTATCTTATTGATTGTCAACTTTCACTTCCTTTACTGTTAATTTACATGCATAAATCATTGTAAAGTTTGTAACGTTACTCAAGCGCCTAGCCTCGTTTGAACTTTGTCGTGACTCATACGTGTAGTTTTAAAAACGTTCAAAAAACCGGAAATTTAACTTTTGAATGAATCTGATACTAATTACATACTGAAGTCACTGAAGTCCAAAGTCTCATACTAAACGACCAAGCAGGTAGCGTCACTAAAAGATGAACTTAATGATGAATACAATGACAACAGAACGAAACATATGATTTCATTACGAAAAAACGTCAGTCATGGTACAACTAGTAGAGCTGCTAAAATTATGCGACCTGTCTTGTATCTTTGTGCAGCTATTTTTGGTCACACTTTCGGATCAGTTTTAGGTAAAATACATATATGTAACTCAGAATTATGTACCATTTAAGTTACAAACAGTGACAGTAGGTTCTTAAACTCTATTTTTCAAATAGAGATCAGAAATCGACCCCCAGCATTTACACTTCCAAGTTGTACTAATACCTGTACCATCTGTCAAAGTGTCAAGTTAACCCTGAAGTTCTAGTTTTCCTTGCGCAACAGTTGTAATGCAGATTATCTGTCACACGTAACCGACAAATTACAAAAACCCATCCATCTTGTATATTCAAAACGCGCTAAATTCAAATCTTCTCTGTCATACTTTTGTAAATGGTTAGTTTTCGAAATCAAAATAGAAATTCATAATTTTGACCTCAGAGCATCGATAATTCATAATCTGCCCAATTTCCACATTTTCTTTGTTCAAATGACCTTAAAATGTAACTATAACAATCAGTGCACGCGTCAACAATACTGTATACAGTCTACGAGCAACAAATGACATATATCTTACTGTATAAGGGTATAGAATAGTGCGTACGTACGAATAAATAATTAGGTATAACGTCAGCTCTAAAAGTTGCATAAAAATGATACATAAGTCTTGTCAAAGCCAAACTTAGCTAACAAACATTTCTTATTTGGATAAATTTCTGACGATGTTTGACGATTCATGAAATAACTGTTGTAATGTTATCTTAGGTGTCTGGTTTAAACTTTAGCAATCGTTTTGCACCTCAAAAGTTAATAAAACAGGTATAGCTTTTTCAATACCATTATCTATTTGTGAAAATTCAACTTATATATTTCAAGCATCGCATATCAATTATTTATCCTTTAAGCGTTTTTCTATAATTTTGATAACGAACAATTATCTTTGTTATGTCAAAATCTTGACTAGGCAAAAGTGTCCGAGGGGACAGATTTTTGGGGGGACACTTTTGCCCGTGACAACGTAACGTTCTGGAAACTAGATTCTCTTTACTTCAACCTTTGGACTCGATAAATTGGCGATTAAATCATACTTGTTTGTATATTATTTCGTTTTTACAGTTTTTTAAAGTGTTATTTGTTTTTTTAGCGTTGCTGGCGGTTCCTGTTCCCGAGCCGTGGTATGGAGACCATTTGGGGCGTCTGCCAGACTTTGAGGGCATCGGGCTAGCGGGTGACGTTTACGTAGTCAACAGAACATGCCTGCAAATCATGAATTTCACGTATAATGGAGATGTGGAAGGTATACAATGTTGGATTGTGAGGCACAAGCCTAGTTCATAGTAGTGCGGAACTGTCCGTAGTTGTCCGTGTCCGTGTCCGGAAGGTTGTCCGTAGCATTTGTCCGTGTCCGTGTCCATCAGCAGCATTAATTTATAATAGCACGGACACTGTACGGACAGTGCGTATGCATATAAAATAAGACCAACACCTTTTGCTGCACTGCAGACGAGTGTGAGCGCAACTTTTGAAAAATCAATAAAAACGTTCTGCACACACAAAAAGCAAGCTGTTGAGCTAAAATTACGACAAATTTCACATTATTTTATTAAGCGCGGAGGAATATTAATGTGCTCGCACGTACACGTGACTATAAGGCCAAAATCTGTTTGGCTAATTCCTTACGGACATGGACAAAAGTTGAACTGAATTTAACTTGACTTCCGGACATCCGGACAGCCCTTACGGACACTCACGGACAAGTTCTTACGGACATCCGAACAACTGTGAATTAAACTACTCTTACGGACACGGACTCGGACACGGACAGCCCTTACGGACAACTATGAGCCGGGCTATAAACAGGATGTGACGTATTGCCCGTAAGCTGATCGTCGTACACGGGGGTACATATTTTTTGTGAGGGGGCTGCGGGGGCGCCCCTCATAAAATTTTGCCTGAAACTATGCTGGGTGTAGTACTCTGTATATGACACTGTCACTGAAAAATTGGTAAACTTGATTTTATTTTGAACAAAACATAACAACTTACGTGGAATACAACTTAAGGGGGTAGTGTTGCGAAAGCAGTTTTGCTCATAGGTTGTGAAAAGAGAGCTTTTTGCTTTGAAATAGTACGTTTAATGAGCATCTAGTCCAACGCTGTATGGTGTCAACTGCCAGATGCCATACTACCAATATCGACAAATATTCTGGACCAATCGCCATTAGTAAGCCAGACATCACACAGTAGTGACATAAAAGTTCGAAAAATCAAGCCAGATATCAGATTGGCCAGCTTGTGGAGTACACATAATGTGTGGACGCACAATTTTTCGCGACAAATAAGAAAAAAGAAAATTGAAGGTTCGTTTTAATTTTGATTTTAAAATACGCGTCCAGATTTTTCACAATTTATCATTATTGCTATGAGTAATTCACAGTTTCCGCACAGTTTCACAGTTCAAGCAGGTATTACTCCGCAACCACTCAAGCAATTTGCACTAAATTTTGTGTGCATAAACTACAACATATGTGTTATTAGTCTGTGTAAACAAACTAAACAGAAAAATTGAAAAATGTGACGAAAATATGCAATGTGAATAGGTTTTCAAAACGTCATTTTTCCAACTTTGCGGCTTCATTGCAAACTATATGCTGCACCCATTTTGCTGAAACTTGGCAGAAGTATTTGCCTTGAGATAGATTTTCAAAATATAGAAAGAACTATTTTTAACGTTTCACTGTACAAGCTTTACAGTCGCGCAAAATCGACTGCTTTCGCGGCACTACCCCCTTAACCTACATACATATGTAACTTTAAGCACTTAGTTCTAGTTCCAGTTAGGCAAAAGTAGGATTTAAGCAGTATAAAAATTTATGTAATAAGCTTTCTTGTTAATGGAATAACAAAGTAAAAGCTGTTTTGAATTTGTCTTAATAAAGTGATAAATATATTTATTTCACTTTTATGTGCTACATATTTTATTTATTTCAGACCTGTATTTCTGGGGAGACACTAACCACGCCGGTGGCTTGAGTAGTCGTGGAGTCAAAATTCCAACATTCGAAAGCGGGTCAGTTTACTCATAATTTCAGAAAACTAGATTTTCCTGTTTCTACTGCAGTTTTGCGTAAAAGTGACTATGCATATTGTCATTTTTTATCGTCAGGATCAATTTCAGCCTGAAAATTCTGACCCATTTTCTTTTTCCTACTTCTTAATTGTGAATTTTCATGTGTTTCTACATAATTTGGCAAAGCCTGGCTTCATCCCAAAGGCTGACTCAGTGATTATTGTTCATTCAAAACCACCATACTTAATTTTTTTCAATTTATTTCTTTTAAATTTATTTATTTGGTTCGATTGTTATCAATTTATAGTTTTAGAACCAGAGTTGTTTATTCTGTTTTGAAATGATGTCATATTCCTTTTTGATTTCGTTGATATTAAGCTAAACTCTGTTTAGAGACTCTTGTCGCGACATATCGTCCTTATATACGGTCCTCACTACAAAAAATGTATAAGCCATTTTAATTAAACTAATATATACATTGTTTTTTATTTTTTACCTTTTGCAGGTATATGCCATTAACGACCTACAATAACAGCCGAGTTATCCTCATTCTACCGAATGGCAGAAGTGTCACCAGCTTCAAACAAATCGGTTTATGGTCTATTAATTATGGAGTAGGTTTAATATCGATACACTCACAGATGTATGACTGTGCAGCCGAAAGTATTACGAAAAAATACACCATAAGCTCAGCCACAATAAGCGTGGCGTGACTTTTTTGTAATTCTGACGGCTGAACGGATATACAGTAGTAGGAATTAGCCTTATGTAAAGTCACGCCCAAGTGCTGCACTATGAGACAAAAAAATACATGAAATTTCATTTCGAATAGAACGAATTGCGAGTATAAAGACTAAAGAGTACAGCGAGAAGCCACAAAATTCACGCCGCCTATTTTGTCTCAGGGTTCAGCAATTTCTGTTTAGACTTTAATTGAATGCACAATTTTCACACTTCAACAAAACAAGCCCAATCTGCGGCAAAATCTTCAGTAAGTATGAAGCACAAATTTTTGAGTAAAGCCACAAGTCAGTTAAAACCTGTTGTGCAGCTAAAAACTTTAAGTTAGTGTTATCTTTAGCTTAATGAAGCTAAGGACGGTTGATGCACCCACCGATTTACAGTTACTGTGATACGTAAACAGCTATAAATGAATTAGCATTCGTAAGAGTTGTCTGACAGCACAGCACGTGCACGAGCATGAAAAGCTTTTCGTTAAAACGGAGTAACGTAATAAACATTCCATGAGGTTTATGACTTAGCAAATTCTAACACGGTACCATTTTATGGTAACATCCATGCATACAATATGTGATCCGGTCAGCGCAGCCAAACATCGCCAGTTAATGCTGCTCATTGTTGCCATCGAAATTCGATCACAAACTGAAACTTTTTCATGACGTTCATGAAACATTTTTGTGAACTTTTGCGTTATCTTTGTGAGACTTTGGGAATTGATGTATTAGGCTGAACTAATGAAAACAGGCCAACGTTATGAACTATTTAAATTTTTACGCGGCGGCCTCAGCCGCCGCGTATACTAGATAATACAGTAGAGTCTGTTACACAAAGAATTCCTAGGTCTTTCTGTAACAGCTATGCTATCGCTAGCAGCTGTTCTGCAGTGCACTGCTCTTACATTGAAAACGGTTTCGCTGGCTAGCCAGAGTGTGTGTGTGTATGTGTGCGTGCGTGTGCGTTGTGGTGTATTGAAATTCATTGACGTGAAATCATTATTGATTTCCATACTTATCGACTAATACTAAATCATAGTAATGCGTGATTGCGCGTGTGCAATTCATCATTTGTTGCTCCAATTTTCAGTGATCGTAGTATTACACGTAGATTAGTAGTTGAAAAGTGGTGATGTGGATCGGATCGCCGGATCGGATCGGATCGACCGATCCGGGGGTCGGATCGGATCGGATGGGATCGCTGAATTTGCCGGATCGGATCGGATCGGATCGCTGAATTTGCCGGATCGGATCGCCGGATCGGATCGGTTTTAAAATTTCGGATCGGCGATCCAGATCGGTAGTGTAAATTTTGAGTCTCGACCAAAAAATTTCGTGATTTGACAAAACTTTGCGTACCTTCAAAAACTTTCGCACAAGTATAAATACTACTCAAATTATCAGAATGTCGGCTTGATATTACCGGAAGCGTACAGTTTATGCACACATAAGTGGAGGGGAGGTTTCTCATCATTGAAGTTGCGTGAAGACACGTACTAAATGTGTGATGTAAAATGTTAAGAAATATATCTTAATTGTCGCCTACAAAAACAATCTTCAACATTGTTTCCGTTAACACAAGAGTTGGGCATTGTTCGTTACACGCAAAATCGACGCGGATCAAAATTTTCGACCCGCGACCCAACCCAACCCGAGGTTTAACACTTGTGGGTAACCCACGATCTAATCTCAACGTCGACCCACCATTTTAAAATACCGTACCTGATTATCGATCGTTTTAGCTGTTACCCCTGTCCAATTTTCACAGTATACAGCTGTACATTGTTCACATTACTACTTACACATCACCTACTTTTACCGAAAGTTTTGTACGCAGATTGGTTGGAAGAGTTTAAAAATTTTTCAGAATTCGCTAGTTAGACAAAATGCAGCTACCCGCGCAGCCTGAAGTGGGTACCCAAGGGGTGACTCACGGGATACGGCTCAAATTTTCCGATCCGACCCAACCGTTGGTATCCACGACCTGCGGTAGTGACCCAAAATTTTCAAGACATTTATATTTTCCGATTTTGAAGTAAGATAGGCCCCCCTAGAGTACTTAAAGGGATTTACGACAGCTCATCGTCGGCCCAGTAGCTCAAATGGTTAGAGCGCTGGTCTGCAGATCCAGAGATGGGCGGTTCGAATCCCCCCTGGGTCATTCTGATGTTGAAGCTGTCGTTCTTTCGGTAAGAACCCCCATCCCTTTCTTGAGGCGAGGCTTCCATGCCGAACTCCGAATCTCCTGGTCATGGTCTGAGTGAGGTAGCGTTGGACTGTTGCGTGACTAGTCGTACCCCATTAGACTGCGAATCGGCATGGGCAGAGTGGTGGTGAGTATATGGAGGAATGAGATAGCCGGTTGTAGCTTAGCAGTGGAGCCGCTCCTTGTCCCGGCTAGGAGTGTGAGCTTATCAGTCCCTGGCAGTGTTCGCTGATGATGAGGTTAGGGAGCGACCTCGCGACACTGGCCTTATAGAGAATGATAGGAACGGCTCCCGGCGGCACTCCCCCACTCCTGGCTGCCCATAGCTTGTAGTAGCGGTGCACAGCCCAGGGAAACTTCGGGCCGAAGTTTACTAGAAGGGGAGGGATGTCAAGTAAGATAGGCCCCCCTAGAGTACTTAAAGGGATTTATGTACGACAGCTCATCGTCGGCCCAGTAGCTCGAATGGTTAGAGCGCTGGATCTGCAGATCCAAAGATGGGCGGTTTGAATCCCCCCTTGGTCATTCTGATGATGAAGCTGTCGTTCTTTCGGTAAGAACCCCCCTCCCTTTCTTGACACGATTAATCAAAATTTTTGGTCGTGGGATTGTCTAACTAGCTCTCATTCCAAAAATGCCATCTTAGCATCTATATACAAACTCATTAAATTTTTTAAAGCAATATCTATACTCGTTATAATAAGTTATATATACTTAACAATAGTTCTACAAAAAATGAGATTTTTAACTTTCATCAAGGTTATGCAATTTTGAATCGGATCGGATCGGCGGATCGGATCGGATCGACCGATCCGGACCTGGATCGAATCGGATCGGATCGGATCGGATCGACAATCAAGCATCCGGATCGGATCGGCATCAAAATTTCGGACCGATCCGATCCATCCACATCACTATTGAGAAGTTATTTTTACGCGGCCCCCTCAGGGGCCGCGTAGGGGCCGCGTATATACTATATTCAGATTTTGATAGTCCTACGTTAATCTGGGTAGGTCGAAATTCTAGTGTTAATTAACACTAGAAGGGTAGGTATGTACCTCGCTGCTCTGCACACATCATACAGCAGCAGCTCAGTTCTCAATGTATGCAGAACAACCGCAAACAAAATGTGCAGCTCCGGGGTGGAATCGAACTACCGACATTCTGATCGTTAATCAGATGCTCTGTAGTGTACGCACCACTACCAATTGAGCCAACCGGGCTGTTGAATCCTTGAAATTACACGTAGTCTTGAATCACAAGCAATGAACAAGCTGATACAGCAGCAACAAGGGATGATAAAAGAGCCTGCATGTTATGTGAACCAGAAAATACTAATTAATTTTTAAATGAATTTAAAAGCAGTGCATATCAGCATTATCTGCTATAGTTCGCCACACTCATTCTATTTGTGACATTTGTATGCATTTTGTCACCCAAAGCTGGGAAATTCGTAAGCACACATTTAGGTGGGGTAAACTATTTTGGTCCAGTGGTCTGAGTGGTCTAGTGGATAGTATTCTTGAGTTTCAATTCGGATCAAAATTTTGATCGGTTTGGATTGGAGATCAAATCCCACTGACCGCTTTTTTAAGAATGTAAATCCATTCTGGGTACGTAACTTTTGCCCAATTTTTTTAAATTTTAGCTCAATATTTTTAGTATTTTAGTTTGAAACGTGTTTCTATTAGTTTAGCAATTTTTGGAGTTTGAAGATTTACCTTGAGCTATTCAGCAGTCAATATGTGAGCAGCGCAAAGAACTTGCAAATGTTTGAGCCGAAAATAAT
>JASANF010007500.1:0-37593 GCA_030248245.1 Trissonchulus sp. WLG1_4
TCATACTTACTGCCGCGTGTCGGCAAAATTCAGAATTAATTTATTACTCACCTTATACACGATTCGTAGCGTAATTATTTAGCAATTTTTCGGCTTAACGGACAGACACGGCTGTAAGTATAAATCGACAATAAGCATTATTCGACATACAGAGCAACATTAAACCCTACTTCGGCGATCTTTCGAGCTTGTCTACCTTAAGGCTCGATTCATACTTACAGCCGTATGTCCGTTCAGCCGACAAAATGACGAAATAATGACTTCACTCGCGCTGGCTTATCCACTGCACTTGGTTGCTTTTGACGTCTTTCTGCCTATTTAACGTAAATACGTACGAAAGTATTAATCGAGCCTAATCGGTATTAACGCTGCACTACATGAATATGACAATGATTTGGAGAGACAATGAAGTAAAATATGACATCACTATCAACCTTCAGCTTTCAACAGTAGTTTTAATCTAAGTTTTAAGCAGTTTATTGAGTACAGTTAAATTAAGTTTAAATCTAATCCTCTGACTTCACATAGGGACACTGGCTTAGTGTAAAGAACTGAGGGGGGTACCCCCGTCAAAACCGTACCCAAAAGGGCTATTTTGCTCTCCGCATTGGACGCATGCCCCAGAGCGGAATAAGCGTGTCATACTCTTCCTATTATGTACTCTTGTTAGTATGCATATAAAATAATCTTTACACGGGTCTTACTCTGAGTTACGCCATTGTCAAACAAATCGTAAGACCGATTTAATTCGAGACTCGGCGTTCATTCCTTTACCGGGCCGAACGAGTCAATTTCAGTTCGACTAAACGGTTTGAAAATCATGCTTGACAATATTCCATTCCAAAACCTCTGGATTAAACATGTTAACCTTCAGCGAGCTGCTGTTCATACAAACGAAGCAGACTCAGCTACGCACGCAAACATTAATCCTCTTAATCTGACGATTTGTTCGTTCTTACAATTTGTTAGTTTTGAATTACTTTTTATTGTTTATTCAATGTTAATTATTTTGTACTATGTAATATAATATTATGTATACTTATTCAGTTCGCATACTGACCCGGTTTGCGTAGAGCTGTGTGTATAGCAAGTGAACATGGTAGTGAAATATGGATTCGGATTTTAAAGGATTCTTTACCTAAGCCAGTGTCCCTATGTGAAGTCAGAGGATTAGATTTAAACTTAATTTAACTGTACTCAATAAACTGCTTAAAACTTAGATTAAAACTACTGTTGAAAGCTGAAGGTTGATAGTGATGTCATATTTTACTTCATTGTCTCTCCAAATCATTGTCATATTCATGTAGTGCAGCGTTAATACCGATTAGGCTCGATTCATACTTTCGTCCGTATGTCCGTTAAGTCGGCAGAATGACGTCACTAGCAGCCTAGTGCAGTGGATCAGCCAGCGCGTGTGACGTCATTATTTCGTCATTTTGTCGGCTGAACGGACATACGGCTGTAAGTATGAATCGAGCCTTAAGGTAGACAAGCTCGAAAGATCGCCGAAGTAGGGTTTAATGTTGCTCTGTATGTCGAATAATGCTTATTGTCGATTTATACTTACAGCCGTGTCTGTCCGTTAAGCCGAAAAATTGCTAAATAATTACGCTACGAATCGTGTATAAGGTGAGTAATAAATTAATTCTGAATTTTGCCGACACGCGGCAGTAAGTATGAATCAGCCCTCCTGTCGATGTCCAATCATTGGACAAAACTTCATTCAGATTACTTTGTGCGTTATTTTTTTGCGCATTTTTCCGTAATGGTTACTGACGGAACGGAAATAACGGGTGTAAGTTATCTTACGGCTTACTTAACAGTAACGCTAATACCATTCCAGTGTGTTATTGTTCATTCTCGTCAATTTCATTTTGTACGTTCCTCCAACTTTCTTTTAATGTTATGTTATTGGTTTGCTGCTAATTGTTCTGCCATTTTGTTGTTTTGTACTTCAGTGCGAAGTAAATTGAAATTTTTCGTTTCAAGATTGTAGTTTTATTTTGAAGGTTGACTTAGAGCTTTTCCGGACCTGTAGCCACAGAGGTGGATGCGGGTCGTGGGTACCCACTACCCACGGATTGGATTGAGTCGGAAAAATTGAGCTACGCGTCAACCGTGGGTACCCTCTTCAGGCTACGCGTGCTGCTTAATTTTTTTCTGACCCGCGTAATGACACCAAGAGTACATAATAGCTTCTCACTCTATACAGAAGAAGAGTGAGACACTCTCCAGCCTGCCTGTGTTCTAGCACAGGCAGATGCGCTGGTCGTTTTCAGGCTACATGTTGACATTCTATGCAACATGTGACTGGCCAATCAGCGCGTAGATTCCCTGCGTAACACACTAGTATATAATCGCTGATGCGTTGATAAGCATTAAGATAGGGATAAAAGCTTAATAACTCATTATTTATTCATAGTCTGCTTGCAAAAACATTAAAAAAGGTTTGCAAATACCTCTTGGAATATTTTGGCAAACTTTCAGCGAAATTGATTGAGAAACTTTTGAGATATGAACTTTTCTGAATTTCTTTCAAGTTTTTCAATCAATTTCGCTGAAAGTTTGCCAAAATATCCCCAAAGGTATTTGCAAACCTTTTTTAATGTTTTTACAAGCAGACTATGAATAAATAATGAGTTATTAACCTTTTATCCTATCCCGTTTTATGATTGGAGCACGTGCGCAGGCGTCTGCCAATCAGAGAATAGAAGCTCACTTCTGATTGGCCAGTCACATGTTGCATAGAATGTCAACATGTAGCCTGAAAACGACCAGCGCATCTGCCTGTGCTAGAACACAGGCAGGCTGGAGAGTGTCTCACTCTTCTTCTACATAGAGTGAGACGCTATTATGTACTCTTGATGACACGTATTTCAATTTTACAGAAATATGAATACTATAGTGTGAAACAGTTTACGTAGGGTCTTCAACAACATACAAATACACTCTGAGGAAATTTGAAAGCATACTTGAGCTCAATTAAAAACAGTTAAACATCAGGTATATATAGAATTGTAGGTCGCGGATTGGGTCGTGGTTTAACAACGTGTGTCAAGCCGCGGGTTGTTTTGGGTCGCGGGTCGAGAAGTCTGACCCGCGTCCACCCTTGTGTAGCCATTTTTCTCCAGTCGACCATTCGTCAATCAGACCGTAATTTTGGTTAATTAGCGAATTTGCGAATTAGCTGGACCACCAAACGAGTAACGTCTACCTAGTAACCTAGCACATAGTGAAATTTTCGACCCGCCGCGACCCAACCCAACCCGCGGCTTGATGCTCATGGGTAACCCACGACCCAACCCGCGCCGTAAAACTCGACCCGCGACCCACTTTGACCCACCTTTTCAAGACAACATAGGTGTGTAATTAATGAGTGAGTGTTTTTAGCTGATGACCAAGTGTAATTTTCACAGGGTGAGGGTATGTACATCTGTACGTTGTTCACATTGCTACTTTAACCTGATGGGCAATTAGTACGCGGTACAAGTAATTCTGGAAAATTGGAATCATAAGTGGTGATTTTTCAGGTTTCGTGAGTCACGAAAAAATTGAGCGACAGGCGCAGCCTGAAGTGGGTAGTGGGTACCCGCGGGTTGAATCACAGCTCAAATTTTCCAACAAAACCCAACCCGCGGTTAGCCAATGGCCACGACCCGCGTCCACCCCTAGCACGTGAAGACGATTTAGGATGAAATTGTTACTTGGTTGTATATCTACATAGATGAATAAACTGATTTGTGTTGTGCGAGGAGAACTACCTCTGACTCGGACTAAACGGTAGATGTCGCCTGTAAGCGTACACGGCGCAAATTTTTAAACTTTCAAATTCGAGCGCTTATAACTATGTAACGGTGTTTCCTAGACCCTTAATCGACCCTTATGTTTTGTTCACCATTAAATTCTCTGTCAAATGGTGGTTTTGTGAGCTCTCTACGACGCACGTAGCTTGAGCAATGGCCAAAAAAACTGGAAGTTGTCAAAGTCTGGTTGCCTAAAAAGAGAACCTGTGGGCGTCAAAGGTTTAAATCTGATAGAATTAAAAACAAGCACTTCTGTTGACGAGTGCACATATTTCCACATGACGACAGTGAGTATTATTTTACCGTACCGCTAAAATTAGGCGCGGCATGCACCAAATTTTTTTGTAAGTAATCCTCCTAACTTCATTATACAGATTTGAGATTACAGATGTTACGCAGTTTCATCTTTATCCGAGACGGAATTCGGACGACGGAATCTGTCACAAGATTTAGGAAATTTGGCCGTACTAAAAATCTGTTCGACGATTACGTTTTACGCAGGTCCAGGTACAGACAATTTGAGAATTGACCGGTGATTTGGACTGATACCCATTATACATTTTTTGTCATTCAAATTTGGAAAAACAAATTAAAAACATCTAAATCCAATAAAATACAAAAATGTCAGAGCTGATGGGAATCGAACCCACTAACGTCTGTTTCGTAGTCACACACCTTAACCAGTAGGCCACAGCCCTGTTCGATGATTCTATTAAAATCGTAACTAATGGTTTTGTTACGAGTATCCGTGTAAACAATGTTGGAGGAATGCAGGAATGATCGATATCGATTGTCAACCTGCCACTATTATGAGGAGAAACGCACACGCTCACGCTTAGCACACACACACACACACACACAACGTGTGCGTTGAGAAATGCACACAAACCGTGCATGAGCCAGCCTGTCATTCTTGCAGGATTCAGTGATGCACTGAAACTGAATATGATTTACACGCATTTTCAGTTTCAGTGCATTTTGACTGAAATTAGTATGCACGGCCGCTGAGGCGGCCGCAAAAACTAATAATGCAAAATAATATGCCGTATAAAAATTCCACCGTTTGACCTGTCTGTCATTACCGAGGATAACTAGGAACTTATACCTTGTCTCAGAGGCCTAGCTCAACGTTAACTCTGACACCTGCTTTTTCGATGTCAATGGACAACTACGGATCAACTCCCCAAATCTTCAAATGCTATCTCAGCAATCCAAACCGTCACTTCACTTTTTGTGTACAGTGTTAAACTTAACTTAGCCAACAGTGTCTTCATCAGAAAAATTTATAGATTCAGTTTTGCTTAAATCTTGACACCTACATGACAGATGCAATGTAATCAACGTGAAAAATTTAAGTTCAAAATTGATGACTGTATTGCAAAACCGTATATAATAGCCATTTTAATACATATCTGAATTAGTAAATTTTCTATAGTTTACTTACAGTGCCCTTTGTTTTAACAAAGTGGCAGGGAAATTACGAGTTACAGTTCTCATTTTACAGCAGCTAAACAACGCAGATGCTCATTTTGTGCTAGTCAGCTGATGTACGCTAGGTCAGCTCAGCTATTGTGTTCTGTAGCGAACGACGTCCATACTCCATGCTATGAACTCGGTAGCCGCCACTGAGCATGGTGCTAGACTAGTTCTTAAATCATTGCTTCTGACGCGCTAATGAAGATTGTACGAAACATAGCTGCGACAGGTTTTGTTAAATTACTGTTTTCAGCAAGCAAAAGTTGTTAGCACTGAACAGACGTAAATGAAAGCACTGAGCTGGCAGTTAAACGTACTTACACACACGCTCACACAAACAGTGTTATTTGCTGACCTAGCAGTAGTTTAACACTAGAATAGGTGCATTTGTGTGCTCTTGATGCACACGTTTGCACTATAGTAAATACGCGGCGGCTGAGGCCGCCGCGTAAAAATAGGGCACTGTGAAAAGTGCACAGCGATTAGGCTAGGCACTGCACTGGAAATATGCACACCGTTTGGACCACAGAAATGTGCACAACGTTTAGGCACCATAAAGACAAGTGCACAGCGGTGAGGCACCAGTACGTAGATTGCGTACATATTTGTGTATGTAATAGCGTATTAGTTATGTATACAACATATTAAGCAAACAAAACATCTACGTCTTTTGATTTGTTCAGCAATTTAAAAAACATATGTCGTTGCTGATATTAAAAAATCTGATCAAAAGCCGTCAAACGACCTCTAGGGTGACGAGAACTCAATACCTTCAAGAGACAAAAACTACTTAATTGTAGCCCCTGTTGGCGTTTAACGGGTTGCCGACGGTAGGGGACCCTTTACTTAAGGCAGAAGATCCTCTATTCTAGGCAAAAGATTGTCTATTTACGGCAAAAAACATGATATTTATGTTCAGGGAGCTAAATTACCCACATACACCCCAAAAACTCATTATCGAAAGTATGACCCCTTAGCCTCTTACCTACCCACGGTCATTTCTAGTGAAAAGCTTAACTGGAATCGGCACTCTTCCAGCCTTGCCTGACCCTGCCTAGGCTAGATTGAACTTAAAACTCAAGATTAAACTCAAACTCACACTATAAGTGAACCAGTCAGCTCAACAGAACTACTCGCAACTTTAAGCCTAGACACTACTGCTAGGTGCTAAACACCAGCTACAACAAATGAGGCAGACGTCCTGACAGTTGAAGGCAACGGTGGCGGGATACAACCTCAGGGAGAACAGAGGCGACCACACGGACCGGGCAGGACAGCGGCAACGGACGACGCAGCGCGGGGCAGCTGACTCCGCCACAAAAAGAGCGGGCGACGGACGACCGTAAGTAGTACATAGGGGGATCTCAGCGCTGTTTGGGTAGGCAGGAGCCGGGTAGGCAGGAGCCTTTCTTTAACGTGTAAAATCCTGCGAATATCCTGCAAAATCTTGCTAGCGAATTGGGTGGGAAGGATCCTGAAAAACCGGTTTTTTTAAAAAATTTAAACTACATTTTTAATTTCAACTAACTTATAATTTTTATTTTTTTTGCATTTGAGCATATTATTTTAATCATTTTTTAATTTACGTGATTTTACTTTTTAAAACTTTAACTTTATGAAAATTTTTCAATTTGAATTATTTTTAAGTTTTACAAAACTTAATTTCGAATAATTTTTTTTCATGTTATATTTTTAATTGTACACATTTTTTTATTAATTTTATAGCATTACTAATTTTAGCTGTTTGCTTATATTTTATATCTTGTGTTGGTAAATTACGTAATGTGTGGTTAAAACACGTGTATAGCCCAGGGCGATTAAACTGATGCCAACTAGTGGCAGAAAACTAGTTAGGTAGGTTACTGTAGATTACGTATTTTTGAGTTATGAGCTGTAACTCAGCAATTACTTGCCCGATCAAGGCGATCAATAGCTCATAATTAGGGCTACACGACCATATAAAAAACTTAGTCCTAACCCCTATTTTGTGGACATGTATACTTAATTTAGCAAACCTAGTGCAAGTTTTGGCTAAAAACATACCGCACATTTTACGGGCATGGAAGATTTCTCAGCAATTACTCAATCTATTTACGTGATCAATACGTCATTACGTAGCCTATCAAGAGTGGTACAAGGTGATAGGAAAATCTAAGCTCAATTCCTAGTCTGTCACTAGTAGTCACTGTTTCAGTACAACCACTTTATTTTTTCAAACACGCTTATGTACTGTGTTTGGCTAAAAACATACCGCACATTTTACGGGCATAGCCAATTACTTAGCGGTTACAAGGCCGAATGACTCGAGCAATATATCATTGTACTATAACATAAGTACTATAAGCTGATATAACAACCCAAATTGAATACCTACGTTAGTGGTAGATATACCTATTTTAGTAAAATATAAGGTGGTTTTGGTAATAACCACAATGATTAATGGCTAATAGTAGGTAAATTGACAGAAGTCTAGGGTGAGTCATGGCGTCTGAGTAATAGTATTGACACATTCCTAAGATGAGTCATAGCGTCTGTTATTAGCTATCATAAGGTACTATATAGGGGGTACTGTGCTTAAGTGAACTTAAGGTAGTATACTAAGGTAGTAGTAGCAATAAAATTAACTTATTACCTAGCCCCTCCTTGGTAATTACCGGGGCCCCCCTCGGTCAACTGTCAGCGAATGGTGGGAGCAAAGGTATAAAAGGCGGTTTCCTAGCAGGTTGTGTCAGTTGTTACCACCGACACGCTACTGATCAGTCGGGTCTAAACTGTTGCTCTTCAATAAGTGCTACTACTCAAGAATTGCGTGTGCTGCTTAACCACCATCAGTAAGTTAATTTTGTTGTATTAATTGCTTTTTAATTATATTAGTATGTATTTTAACATGTGGATCGCTTGATTAGATTGATTAATATAATAGTATCTACAAAAATAGTATCTGTTGGTAACAAGTTTAACTTAAAGTAAGTCGGATTAATTGTGTATTATACTGAATTTATCGGTTTTTCAGATATGGAGTGTCCTGAGTGCAGCCAGTTTTTTACTCTCCAGCACAATTTATTAAGACATTTCCGCATTTCCCATCAAACCCTGCAGTCTCACCGATGTCCCACTTGCAATGAAAAATTCACCCGCCGGGATAACCTTAACACCCATATCAAGAAAAAGCATCCTGCCCAGCCAACACCACAGTCCGCTACATTTCAGTACCCTATTTGCAAATCGACCCTCACCCATAAACGAAACCTCGGTCGCCATATTCGCAAAGTCCACCAAACCCAACGTCCCCACCAATGCCCGGATTGCCCCGAAACATTCACCCGTGCCAACAAACTTAAATTTAAATCCACCGCCCACCAACACCGCCTTCCCAGCAGAAACACTGATTTGCCTGCTTCCCGTACGTCCACCAGCAGTTTGCCTGCAACACTGCCCACTGATGACGCCATCGTTGACAATTATTTGCCCGCAAATATCCCTCAGCCCGCCACTTCCCCTCACGATACGCTTACTGATTCAGCTCTTAATCCCGCCAACGACAATGACGTTGTTGTCGAAACAGTCCCCCCAAATGCCTCCCCGTTTCCTGATTCCCCACGTTCGTATTAACGTTATGGTTTTACCACTGATCCTGACCCCATCAAATTTCCTCAATCCCCCGATTATTACCTCAATGACTTTTATACCGCCCAATGGTCCCGCATCCGAACCCACGCCCACAGGTCCCCCTACCTTGACCATCTCAATTACCGCCTGGCCAACATTACGGGCCACGAAATTCTTACTGCCCTTCAACACGCCCATTCCCAAGCTCCTGCCTACGGAAAATGGAACATTGCCCTGGGATTTATTTAACAGACTTACGAACGAACTATCGTATTATTATCCCTCCAACAATACCATGCTGTTGGATCTGCCCCGCCTTATTACGTCACAGGCCGAATTCCGTAAATTAATTGAAGACGTGGAAGACATTGTTGAAACAGCCGCTAGTAAACGCACAGAGTCAAATTTTACTGTTGAACGGATTACAAATATTGCGGTCCACATTTCCGAAGTCCCGTCGCGTCCCATTGGTTGAACTGTGAATTTTGTGTAAAGTTTTTGCTCGTGTAGAAATGCTTGTTGTTGTGAATTTGAATAAAATTTATGGTTTACAAATTATTAGTTAACTTAACTAGTTAAAACCGGTTTTCAAGCATTACCTTGTAGGAAATTAATAAATGCAACTCGTAAGAAATAAGTATACCATTGAAAATGGAACACACTTATAGTGAACAAACAGAAGCTTTTGGAGTTTCTTTGGTAACTGTCCGCGATACCCCAGGAATTACGCATACACGTTGGGTACATTTTTACGCGGCGGCCTCAGCCGCCGCGTATATACTATAGTGCGACTGGCTTCTATGAAAGCGTGCATTTCTATTGTGATACTGCTGGCAGGTCATAGAATGACACTGATTGTGTGGGCGTGTGTGTGTCGATCGGTTGATACGTATGTATGTACATAATTAGCGACAGGCAATTGCTGATACTGTTTGCGAGAGCGGGTGGTGGATCAAACATGCACATAATAATAATGACATTGCATTGCAAGAATGCAACGTATCCTGTTGCGACAATGCATCGCAGATTGTTTATCAGTACATCAGAGCAACGATTAGCCGGTCTTTACATGCCGTTTTGCAACACTATCGCGTATGGAAGACGGCTGTGGTGGTTCTCATTGCGCTTGCGCATGGGCGACCAAAATCATGTGCAGAACGGTCCAGTTTTTCAATGTACAGCGGAGTATGTACATTTTGTGCTCCATGTAGCTACTGCGCTAGTGATGATAACCGTTAGCCCGTTGCATTCAACTCGCCGTTGGAATCTTCATAAAATTGCGCGCAGGACTGTATTCTGCAGCTATGTAGGCACTAGGTATGAAGTTAAACAGACGCCATACAACTTTTTCTGATATTAAGAATGTTTTTAGGCATTCGTGGTGGCCTTTCTTACAACAGATTGAGATTAAGAAGAAAGTAGTCATGTTTAGTCCAAATGTCGGCTTTAAAAAATTTTAGTGCCGCGTTTTATATTTGGAGAATATCCTCGGCACTACAAGCATGTCGCAGTGACATCTATCTAAAATTAAGTTAACTCTACTCACAAAACGTGCTTGTTTACGACAGCTTCTACTTCAAGACCAAAAGTCAACGATTATTGCCACAAAAGACGAAACGACTACCATAGCAAGTCCACTGACCACACCGACGTCTGATTGGATTAGTGCGCTGGCACATAGCCTAGACGGTGCAAAAGTTGCCAAGTTATACATAACCTATGAAAAATCAGCAGAAATTGAGGACGCTAATTAATAAAAGCCCTCAAACTAAGCTACTACTAGCAATGGAGTTTTCAACAAACGAAAATCAGAGGATTTCTACCTCACAAGTCAGGTATGTGAGGGCTATAATGTCAAGTCATTAGTAGAAGGCCAGTCTTTGACTGATCAAGAATTGAAAGTTTTTTCCAGAATTTCTGTCTAAACGACATTTCACCTATGTTCACGTAATGAGTCCACAAGGCCATGGTGTGTTCGATAGGCTACTGTTTGTGGAAAATTTTGACTCTGCCATGCGCTCTATTCATACAATCTACTCTGAACTTCAAGTTATATGTATCGTAATGACGCCTTAGTGCTTCGCCGTACTACCTTGAACAATAACAACATATTTATATTTCAAGTTTATTAGCAAAATAATACTGACATTTCAATAATGACACAATACCACACAAAACAGTCACAAATAAGGCATAATTGGACATAAAATAGTAAATATACTGATACGAGTGCATAAAGTTGGTTTGGCAGTAGCTTGTTCAGTTCCTCGTCGTTCCGGACGGCCAGTGGCGTAGTTGCCCTAACTGAAAACCGGCTCGGCGAGATCCTTTGCCACGACCAGACATAATTTAGACGATCAGCCGTGGGCATATTATTGTAGTTCGTATAATGAGAAATATTACGGTAGTTCGCATAATGAAGCATATGCTTGAACTTCACTGCAAACGGGGTCAATGTGTGTTTCGGATACAAGACCAGTAATATAAAACTTTCCAGTGTGAAACAGGCGAACTGTCTGTCCCTTGCATTTAAACAAGCTTCCACAGAATAATTCTGGTTTCAAACTCGCATTATCAATTATAGAGTGTAGTAGGGGTAGGTCGACCCTGTGCCCTGTACTACTAGCTGCCACAATATTTTTCACACTTATCGATTTTACTTTAGTCCCAATACTGCTAGCATACGCATGAGTCATTTTTTTGCCTTTTTTTCCCCCAAGACAAACAAAACTGCCTTTATTAAAAACAAGATATGTAAGTCCATGGTATTTAACCACGGTGCCACTGAATTTTTTGGGTTGATAAGTCCCAACAGGTTTCACATCTGGATTCTCAAATTTTCCCACCAACGTCGTGTTTACAACTTTTGCCATACTGGCTACCAAAAATGCACAACAGCACTACACTCTTAATAACTTGGTTACAACAAACAGCAAAACAATAGTTAAATATGGTTTGGCTTAATACAAAAAGAAATAGCTATCGTTTGGCTTCATTGCGCCACAATACAGAAATAATAGCAATTGGTTTAGCTTCATTGCGCCACAACACAAAAATTGACAGTTAACTACAGTTACGTCTAAGCTTGGGTCTGGAAATAAGCCTCCAAAATTGGAGTAAATTGGCCAATAAAATGAACAGTCATGCGGTTCTTTGTGATACTTATTTCATCAACAGTGAGCTCTTTTTCGTGAGCTCTTTTTCATCAACAGTGCGCTTTTTCGCTGAAAAATGCGCATAGTACAACACATCCGTCGTTTACGCTGCCGCCACCACCACCGCATCCGCCGTTTAGTAAGCCAACTATCACAGAACTCCAGGCACATGGCAATGTTGGTATTGTTCAGGGTAATACTCGCGTAGTTTTTTCGCTACGTCAGTTTAATAAAATTCAGCAGTTTCTCAGAAAATGTCTTTCACGGGAATGTCCCATAGCAACCACTAGTAATCTTCTATGTCCTTACATAGCTGAACAGTTAGTCTACAACTGTGTGTGGCAGACGATAAACAGGTCATGTTTGGAATTACAGGCCCTCTTTATCTGACCAGGGAGGACTTGCTGCAAATATACGAAATATGATGGCGTTGACTGCTACTGAGCGCCGAAGACGCAAAGCGTTGGATCCACTCCAAAGACACTACTGTGCACCATTTGTCATCCACGGATTCAGTTACCGGAGTGTAGAGCAGTATTGCCAGTCAAAAAAGCCAAGCACAATAAAGCGTGGGACTGGTACTGTTACATTGGACTGGTTTGGTTGGCGTCAAAGCACAAGACATTGGTAACAGTCTACCGAATTCTGAAGACTGGACGCATAAACTCCTATCCGAAGCCTTGGAGACAGCGACGAAAGAAAAAATCCGCCAACATCCACAAATTGAATAATTGCTAGTGAAAACCATTGACAGTAACATTATAGCAACTTTTGATACGTTACTGAAAATTGAAAATTTTGAAAAATTTTGAAAAAAAAACTGCAGATTAAGAATGAAATTGAGCATGAGCAGTAGTATGCTGTATCGTTGTTGATTATTGTATTAATAAAAGAAATAGTGGTCATCCATGTAGTAGTACTTAGTAACCAGACTACAGGATGAATACCTTAATTGCTACACCTTTTCTGAAGGTAAGTCCGTTTACTTGTATTGTAGCAGCCCCCACAAAGGCAGTAAAAACTACTTTTGTTACCAAACTGGTGAATTACTTAATCAGCTTATTAGTCCTCCACCAGTGAGAATTATTTGGTGTTTTAATGAATGACTAAAGGCTTATGAATCTATGCCAAACGTTGAATTTATCAAAGGATTGCCTGAAATCGATTACTTAAAGTCTACACGCACACTATTAGTACTGGATGACTTAATGAGCGAACTCAAGGGAAACTTGGTAGAGTTGTTTACTGGTGGTTGTCACCATTGGTCTTGTAGTGTAATTCTCATCACTCAAGATATATTCTTCAATAAGCAACGCACGAATCGTATAAACAGTCAGTATATTGTATTAATGAAAAATCCCGCTGATAAGTTAACTTCGTTGAATTTGGCCAAACAAATGTTTCCTGGTAAAACGAAAGGATTTATGGAAGAAATTGAGCATGCAACTAGTAGACCTCATGGATATCTTTTCATAGACCTTGATCAGGCAACACCAGAAAAATTTAGACTAAGGACCAACATTTTTCCTGACGAGTTCACTGGTGTGTATACCCTTAGGTAATAAAAGTGATACGTGTAGAAACACTGATTATTATGGCTAAACGTATCCAAAACAATCTAGACTACCTGCGCATACTGTGCAAGTTTGGTCCAAACCAGCGAAAAGCAATTCTTTCCACGGCAAGCGATGAACTTATAAAAACCATTTGTGACTGCATTGAGAATGTTTTATCGGGTAATGTCAAGTTATCAGCAAAAGACAAGACAAAATTGGGTAAACACTAGCATATTTTACGAGATATCAGACACGCAAAAAGGTTAAAGAGGCAAAAAATTGTACAACACGGTAGATTTTTACCTGCGCTATTAGCACCAATATTAGACATTGTCGATGGACTAGTGAGTGAACTTATTGTGAACAAGTAATGGATTACTCAATACTAGTGGCACCAGAAATTTTCACAGAACATAACATTGATATTGACAAAAATATTCAAAATGTCAAGAAAGAGTTTACCCGCGGACATAAAAATGGCCTTGTATAGGCAACAAAAGTATAGAAAACGATTGCTTCGAGATGCAGGCAACGAAATAAAGGTCAAGAGAAAGGAAGACAAGGAAGGTACTGAGGAGAACAAGAAAGAAACAAACTTACAACCTATAGTGAACAGCTTACCACAAAGTCATCGGGAAACTGGTAAACAACTGATTAGCCACTTGCAGCGAGTTCCGGGATTTAGGATAACAGAGAAAGGTGAAATTGAGTATAAAGGAAGACTGGTGGCAAAGTCTAGAATTCACGACTTGGTGCATGATTTTGTCCGATAACGACCTTCGAAAAGTCCAGCGAAAGGATGGAAAGTTTTTGCTGAAGCATTGAGAGAAAGCAATGTCCCTCGAGAATTTATAGGAAATTTGTCCAGATGGCAATATATACAAGACGACAGCCCAACAAAACAACTGACATTTGAAACACCGCAAAGAAGTACTGGAACACAATTTTTAGATAAGACGAAATCTTTAGGTAAGACAAATCGACCACAAAAAACTTCAAAGGGTACAAAAAAAAGACGAAGGGAACACTTCAACAAGCACTAAAAACGCTAGGATGGAAGACTGGGTGAACACTACGCTACACAAACTATACTATGATATCAAAAGCCCGGTTGCATACTCTAGTGTCCAAAAATTGTATACGGCTGCAAAACAACAGGGGATAACACTTGCCCAGGTAAAACAATGGCTTAAGGGCCAACATACTTACACTATCCATAAGTCTATACGACGGAAATTTGCAAAAAGCAAGTATATTGTGGCTCATACTGACGATTATTGGCAAATAGATTTGGCTGATATGGTCTTTATTGCAAAACACAATGATGGTCATAAGTTTCTGTTAACGTGCATAGATATTTTCTCAAAGTATGCATGGGCAATACCTGTAAGAACTAAAAACGGCAAGGATATCACAAAAGCTTTCTCGACTATAGAACGAAAATCTATGTTCAGTCGGATAGAGGAAAAGAGTTTTTGAATAAGGAATTCCAGCAACATCTCAGCAAAAATAGCATTAGATTTGCAACTTGTAATAATCCAGACATAAATTGTAGTATAGTAGAAAGATTCAATAGGACACTAAAGACTAAAATTTGCAAATACTTTACATATAGTCGGACTTAATGCTATATCGATGTATTACCTGACATTCTCTATGCTTACAACAATTCTCGCCATAGGACTATTGGTATGACACCTACACAAGCTTCAAGACCAAAAAATGAACAAAGCGTCTTTAGCAAACTGACAATTCCTAACAAACAAAGTAAATGTAGAAAATGTTTGAGTATAGGTGATATTGTGAGAATCAGTAAAACTATAGGAACGTTTGAAAAAGGTTATTTGCCAAAATGGTCTGAAGAATTATTTGAGGTTGTGCGAATGCAAGACATGAATGGTGTACCAATGTATTACCTTGAAGATATGGCTGGTGAAACAATAACTGGTGGATTTTATCAGCAAGAGTTGCAAGTAGTGACAAAGCCAGAAACTTACTGGGTAGAAAAGGTTATAAAAACAAGAAGAAGACGTGGTGGGAAAAAAGAGTATTTAGTAAAGTGGTTAGGATATCCGGATAAATGTAATAGTTGGGTTAGTGATGGATTCTTTTCCTTCATCTGCCTAGTAACAGTCTTCCAGACAATACCCTTAGCAACTTCAGGGTTAAACTACCGCAGAGAATTAGCTTAAGTGGTGAATGGGAAGTGGCATTGATAGAATTAATCTATCCAGCAACATGGTGTAATATGGGCGATGACACGCATTCCGTCATTAGATTAAAGTACAAAGATGGTTCGTCTCATGTCAAGATGATTCCTCAACGCCATTATGCACAGATTGAAGACCTATGTGAAGGCTTAAATTACACTCTAAGGCACATGAATCAAGGAAAATTACAGTGCAAGTTGACTGTGGCCTTGACTAAACGTGTAGAATTTGCTATTTTCCAAAATGAACATGCTGATGAATTTAAGAAGCTGAAAATGACACCGAGAATAGCCTACATGCTAGGTTTTGACAGTGTTTACATCAGATCTAACAATTTATCGCCATCCATAGAAAACCAACTAAAAACTGCAAAAACGGCAGAAAAATGACCAGATCTTAGAGCAGGATTCTATTCAATGTTTGTCTATTGCGACGTTGTTTCACCACAAATAGTGGGCAATACATTTGCACCACTCATTCGCGTACTAAATGTAGAAGGAAAGCAGGGTGAAGTAGTCGATAAGATTTATCATAACCCACATTATGTCACAGCCCTAAAGAAAGACTTTGATACCATAGAAATCAATATAAACGATGACAGTGGAGTACCGTTAAGGTTTGAATACGGTAAAGTTTTTGCTAAACTAGCACTGGTCGATAATCCATCATGCGTACCACTTAATATTCAGAGAGTGTCGGCACACGGCAAGATAATCTCTTGCAAGTAGGCAGTGGTAGAGTCTACGCAGAATGGGTGGTGTGAGATCGTAATTACTGCAGCTGAAAAGTTTAAATGATCTTTTATACCGAGATGGAATACATAGTTTGGAGTCCTGCCTTACTCTTCTGGGCCCTCATCACGGACCGTGTGTACATGCTTTTGGGCCAAAATTGATGGATGTTGTATATTATGCCATTAGCCCGTTAGATGCCAAAAGCTAGCAATAGATAGACACCCCAGTGCCGAAAGGATGATCGTGGCGTGATTGCACTAAAGAGGAAAGAGTATATAACTTGTAGGTAACACTCAAAATTGTCGATCAAGAATTGGTAAGCGTTTATTATATTGGAATGAAATTAAACTAAAGCGATAAGCTACTCGACATGCGGCTTTATCATAATATAATCCAAACCCGTAGTCTTTTCTCGAATAAGAAAATAAGCAAACTAAATTGAATTAGAATTTTATTTTAAAATTAAAGGTTTCTATATTATGTACATTACTTTTTTTGATGCAACACCAATGTCAGGAAGCATAATGGTTAGGTGAAACCGAAATTGAACTATGTATAATTTTTGGTTGCACGAAATTTGAGTTGTCTACAAAATCAGTAATGTAAGATAACATCGCATTGTCAGATAGTGCTTGTTAATCAGACATCGTGCAGAAAAAATACAATTCTGTAAGTTATAAAGAATGTACAGTACACTATGACAAAAACTTGACTTCAAAAACTGAAGCATGAAAATTGAAGCATGAAAACCCAAGTATGAAATTTGCAACAACTATACAACAACAAAAACAACAACAACAACGGACAAACTTGGCTCAAAAGTATGGCTCAGGACGCACATGGCTCAGAAGTGATGGCTCAGGACGGCTCAGAAGTAATGGCTCAGCACCAAGTTGGCCAAATAGTAAAGGCCCAGGACGAACTTGGCTCAGGAATGATGGCTCAGGACGAATTTGGCCCAAAAATGATGGCCCAAGACAACTTGGCTCAGAAGTAATGGCTCAGGACAACGTTGGCTCAGAATGAATAGCTCAGGACGACCTTGGCTCAGACGAGATGGCTCAGGACGAAGTTGGCGCAGAAATAATGGCTCAGGACGAATTGGGTCAGAACTGGCAATTCAGGTCCATTCGGTTCAGAATTGATGGCTCAAGACAAACTTGGCTCAGAAATTATGACGCAGGACGAAATTGGCTCAGAAGTCGAGGGCTGAGAACGAATTTGGTTCAGAAGTCGATGGCTCAGGACGAATTTGGCTCAGAAGTCGATGGCTCAGGACGAATTTGGCTCAGAAGTCGATAGCTCAGGACGAATTTGCTCAGAAGTCGATGGCTTAGGACGAATTTGACTCAGAAGTCGATGGTTCAGAAGTCGATGGCTCAGGACGAATTTGGCTCAGAAGTCGATGGCTCAGGACGAATTTGGCTCAGAAGTCGATGGCTCAGGACGAACATGGCTCAGAAGTCGATGGCTCAGGACGAACTGCTCAGAAGTCGATGGCTCAGGACGAACATGGCTCAGAAGTCGATGGCTCAGGACGAACTGCTCAGAAGTCGATGGCTCAGGACGAATTTGGCTCAGAAGTCGATGGCTTAGGCCGAACATGGCTCAGAAGTCGATGGCTCAGGACGAATTGGGCTCAGAAGTCGATGGCTCAGGACGAACATGGCTCAGAAGTCGATGGCTCAGGACGAACTGCTCAGATGCCGCTGGCTCAGGACGAATTTGGCTCAGAAGTCGATGGCTCAGGCCGAACATGGCTCAGAAGTCGATGGCTCAGGACGAATTTTCCTCAGAAGTCGATGGCTCAGGACGAACTTGGCTCAGAAGTCGATGGTTTAGGACGAATTGGGCTCAGAAGTCGATGGCTCAGGACGAACATGGCTCAGAAGTCGATGTCTCAGGACGAATTTGGCTCAGAAGTCGATGGCTCAGAACGAATTTGGCTCAGAAGTCGATGGCTTAGGACGAATTTGGCTCAGAAGTCGATGGCTCAGGACGAATTTGGCTCAGAAGTCGATGGCTCAGGACGAACATGGCTCAGAAGTCGATGGCTCAGGACGAATTTGGCTCAGAAGTCGATGGCTCAGGACGAATTTGGCTCAGAAGTCGATGGCTCAGGACGTTTTTGGCTCAGAAGTCAATGGCTCAGGACGAAATTGACTCAGAAGTCGATGGCTCAGGACGAACATGGCTCAGAAGTCGATGGCTCAGGACGAATTTGGCTCAGAAGTCGATGGCTCAGGACGAATTTGGCTCAGAAGTTGATGGCTCAGGACGAATTTGGCTCCGAAGTCGATGGCTCATAACGAATTTGGCTCAGAGTAATTGCCCAGCACGAACTTGGCTCAGAGTTGGGGGCTCAGGACCAAATTGGCTCAGAAGTTAAGGCTGTTGAAGTTAAAGTTGCAGCTGTTAAAGTTGCAGCTCAGGACAATTTTGTTGAGAATGATAGCTCAAAAGTGACCACCAGTAACGGTTCAACAAAAGTTTGGCTCAGCGTTTGGATTTAAAAAAGTAGCCACAAGAATAACATAACACGATACGTTAATGAAGACCGAACGCAAGCCTGGTTCAAGATCAACGCAAGCGGACAACCTCAATTTAAATTAAACTTAAAATATTAAACTTCTGGTTGACTTGCGACTGTACCCCGCCTCCGGGCGGGATCGGAAGTAAGCGATCAAAACTTGCCCTAAATTTAAACCTTAAAAATCAAAACTAACAAGGGGATTAAGTGAACTCCCACATTTTTACATACAAAATATCTATAGGATTCCCTTCTTTAGGTGCTAACACTCGTAGCCTGGTTTAGCATTTCAAGAAGGAAGAGGTGAATCTGTGCATTATTATGTGCTCGACCACCTTATGGGCAAAACAAAAAAAAAAAAAAAAAAAGAGTCTACGCAGGATCACCATATCAGAGAAGTGCAGGCATAGGTAGTTTTTTCAAAAGATTTTTTCGCACAATTTGGCCAACTGTTAAAAAAGTTGGGTTAGAGGCAGGAAAGCAGGCCCTTACTGCAGCCAGCGAAGTTTCCGGTGATTACTTAAAGGGACAAAATGTTAAACAATCACTAAAAAGAAGAAGCAAACAAGCTTTTGGAAGAACTCTCGGCAAGTTGGGTGAAGATCTAGCGCAGTCAGAGGAAGGACTTGGCTACAGACCGAAAAGCATAAAAGACGTCAATAGACTCAAGAAGCGTCGAAAAGATACTTACACTTGAGGAACATACATAGTTATGGCTAAACAAGTAGATGAATCATCCTTGCCTGGGTTCAAGAATGAGCTCGATCTTTTCTCTACACCACCTGTAACACTTTTCTCTACACCACTAGTACAGCACTAACTATTAGTGTTAATTATCATTGCATACTATTGCATAAATGCCATGTAAGGGTTGTAGCATGGCTGCAAGTGCACTCAGAGGTTTGTATGCACGATGCGATGGAAAGCTCCGAGTGCAATGCACGAGTGCGCGCAGCGCACGAGTGCTTTGCACGAGGGCTTTTCAAGCAGAGTTGCATACGAATCTCTGAGTGTCAGTGCTGGCCATGATACAACAGACTTGTCACATGGCCTTAACACGTAAAAAAGAAAAAAGTATAGGTAGCGGTAGGATTCGAACCCACATCTGCATCTGACTATGATTTCCAGTCAGTGCCGTATACCACTCGGCTACGCTACCTTGGATAAAAATCTTATGCCATATGTACTTTCTCTTTATACACGACAGTATAGAGAGAAGTTCTGCTAGCAGTGTGTGAGTATACCTAAACATGCCTACGTCAATGAATATGCAACCTTTACACTGTACGTACAAGATATTGATCACTACTTGCCATTTACCAAACTGAAACTGGAGCAGCCGTGGTCGAGTGGTTACGATGACTGGCTACAAATCTTGATGGTTTGGTGAGCGTATGTTCGATTCTTGTGGTTCTTTTTAGGTTGATTTCTTACTCCTGCGTCGGGGTGCGAAAAATCTCTGAGTGCACGCTAAGTCTAATTTGACGATGCTTATCGTGTGTTTAGTGAGTGCAACATATCTCTGAGTGCATTCTTGGGAGTTAAGCGACTAGAAGTGTAGCACGTATCAGAGATTTGTAGCATGACTACTTACGCAGAGGCCATGTGACAATGTTTATTGTAATTGTTATGACTTATTTCATAATGTTTTATTATTAAATAATATTGCTATTGTTTCTCGTAATTGTTTTTAATAAAGTATATTTAATTTTATTGGGTTTGAAGTTTTTCTTAAGTACTTTAGATCTGGCAGCATTTGTCTACAGTAGGGTTAGAGGGACCCCGGTAATTACCAAGGAGGGGCTAGGTAATAAGTTAATTTTATTGCTACTACTACCTTAGTATACTACCTTAAGTTCACTTAAGCACAGTACCCCCTATATAGTACCTTATGATAGCTAATGACAGACGCTATGACTCATCTTAGGAATGTGTCAATATTATTACTCAGACGCCATGACTCACCCTAGACTTCTGTCAATTTACCTACTATTAGCCATTAATCATTGTGGTTATTACCAAAACCACCTTATATTTTACTAAAATAGGTATACCTACCACTAACGTAGGTATTCAACTTGGGTTGTTCCATCAGCTTGTAGTACTTATGTTATGCTATACAATTGCAACAGAGTAAAATTGTCCTATAGTGAGCGAACATTTCAACTAATATGCGACCTCCCAATTCTACAGTTTCCTGTTTTTATATGTATTAGCGGTTATGGTTCATCAAAAAGCCAACCGGAGTTGAACCGGCCTCTGTGCTTAGGCCTTATACTCACGGTACACAAACAATTGGCTAAAAGTAATCTACCTCCTAACTACACCTGGCTGTTTAACTCAGTTGACACGTGTCTTTCTATGATCCTCCCCGGATCCCTATTTACTCAAATTAGCCAGGTATCTAAGTAGACATTCAAGTGAGTTGACGTACAATTACTACAATCAAAACATTACCTGACTCCATTTAGTGCTTCATACCAATGAATGCAGGTGTTGACGTTCAGGCTGTTGAATGGCTAGTGGCAGACAGCATACGCAAGGCAAAAGGTGAAAAGTTTATTGATGGTTCAAATTGAGCGTTAAATAAAAACAAACTGTTCATAAATGGCAAATCATAGTTCGACTGCAAAACTGCGAGACTGCAAGACTGACCGACCAAACTGTTTATACGAATGGCAAAGTTCGACTGCGAAACTGACTGAAGGCCAGACTGACCGACCAAGCTGTTTATACGGATGGCAAAGTTTGACCGCAAAACTAAGTGACTGCCCCGTTCTCTCTCCAAATTTGCCTTTTTATATGTGTGATGAAAATAATAGAAAAGGGGGTGACCAAAAGAAAACCTTATTACAATATAATAAATTATCATACAAAAAGTTACATAAACAGGGTGTCTTTAGACTCAAAACATTGATAACATTCTGATAATTTTCTGTTTTATTAATAACACAAACTACAACTGAAAATTTGCAAAATATTTTCATCGGAATTAGAATAACTTTAAAGGGCTTTGTTAATCACTTGAATTTCCAGTAGTCATTATCCTAATTGTTTTCTCCGAATTTCTTTCTTTAAAATTTTCTGCTAACGAATTCTCTCAACTTCCCTTATCTTAACACCGATAGTTCCCTAAATTTACTACTTTAACTTTAACGTTACGGCAAGCTAATTCCGAGAATTTCCAAGCGCCATCGGGTTGCTTCCTGGTACTAACTTAGTAACTAACAACTGTTCTAAGTTGTCGAATATTAACCCAGTTGCACCCTTTAAAGTCATTTATTTCACAAAAACACATTAATAAATGACTAAAATTACATACATCACTTTCACAACATCACCATGTTACTGTAAATTTATTACATTCACAACAACTGAAAATGAGGTAGATTTACACTATAATATTAAACAAATACGTTACATTACACTATTACATTATTTGAAAAAAATAAGGGTTTGTACTAAAACAGTGACTACTAATGACAGAGTAGGAATTGAGCTTAGATTTTCATATCACCTTGTACCACTCTTGATAGGCTGCGTAATGACGTATTGATCACGTAAATCGATTGAGTAATTGCTGAGAAATATTCCATGCCCGTACAATGTGCGGTATGTTTTTAGCCAAAACTTGCACTAGGTTTGCTAAATTAAGTATACATGTCCATAAAATAGGGGTTAGCACTAAGTTTTTTATATGGTCGAGTAGCCTTAATTATGAGCTATAAAATGACCAATTGATCCATTTGATCGGGCAAGTAATTGCTGAGTTACAGCTCATAACTCAAAAATACGTAATCTACAGTAACCTACCTAGTTTTCTGCCACTAGTTGGCATCAGTTTAATCGCCCTAGGCTATACACGTGTTTTAAGGGGGTAGTGTCGCGAAAGCAGTCGATTTTGCGCGACTGTAAAACTTGTTCAGTAAAATGTTAGAAATTGTTCTTTCTATATTTTCAAAATCTACCAAAAGGCAAATTATTTTGCCAAGTTTCAGCAAAATTGGTGCAGCATATAGTTTGCAATAATGTCTCAAAGTCGGAAAAATGACGAAAAAAAAACCTATTCACATTCCATTTTTTAGTCACATTTATCAACTTTTCGGTTTAGTTCTTTTACATAGACTAATAGCACATATGTTGTAGTTTATGCACACAAAATTTAGTGCAGATTGCTGTAGCGGCTGTGGAGTAATACTAGTTTGAACTGTGAAGGTGTACATAAACTGTAAAATAATGACAGCAATAATGATAAATTGTGGAAAATCTAGACGCTTATTTTCAAATCAGAAGAAAAACGAACCTTAAATTTTCTTTTTTCTTATTTGTCGCAAAAAATTGTGCGTCCACACATGATGTGTACTTCACAAGCTGGCCAATCTGATATCTGGCTTGATTTTCCGAACTTTTATGTCCCTATTGTGTGATGTCTGGCTTACTAATGACGATTGGTCCAAAATATTTGTCCATATTGATAGTGTGATGTCTGGCAGTAATTATTTGATACCATACAGCGTTGGACTAGCTGCTCATTGCATATACTACTTCAAAACAAAAAGTTCTATTTTCACAGCCTATGAGCAAAACTGCTTTCGCGACACTACCCCCTTAACCACACATTACGTAATTTACCAACACAAGATACAAAATAAAATCAAACAGCTAAAATTAGTAATGCTATAATATTAATAAACAAAATGTGTACAATTAAAAATACAACACGAAAAAAAATTATTTGAAATTAAGTTTTGTAAAACTAAATTTTCATAAAGTTAAAGAGTAGTTTTGAAAAGTAACATCACGTAAATTAAAAAATGATTAAAATAATATGCTCAAATGCAAAAAAAATAAAAATTATAAGTTAGTTTAAATTAAAAATGTAGTTTAAATTTTTTAAAAAAACCGGTTTTTCAGGATCCTCTCCACCCAATTCGCTAGCAGGATTTCGCACGATTTTCGCAGGATTTTACATGTTAAAAATAGCTCCTCGCTGGATTTTAGCAGGATTTTACACGTTAAAGATAGGCTCCTGCCTACCCGGCTCCTGCCTACCCAAACAGCGCTGAAATCCCCCCTATATACTACTACCGTACAGTAGTGTTGTTTTAGTATATATATTATAACTAATACTAAAACTAGTTTTAGTGTGTGAAACTAAAACTAAATCAAATTGGCTATACTACAACTAAAACTAAACTAAATTCAGGCCTCTGTACTATAACGGTATCGAAACTAAACTAATTTCACAGCGATATACTATAGCTAGAACTAAACTAAATTTGGGCGTTTACCAAAATTAGTTTTAGTACATAAAACTAGTTTTAGTAAGCGTGTTATACTATAACTAGTTTTGGTATGCCCGCTTACTAATGTTGTAAATGAGAATTAGGGCCTATGAGACTCGGGGGCTGTGGTGTAGTGGTTAGCATGCTTGACTTCGAAGCAGGCGGCCCGGGTTCGATTCCCGGCGCCCCCATTTCTTTCATTCTTTCTAAATTGGGGCCTCCTCTTTCTTTCAACATAGTGGCGACCGTGACATAGGACGGAGAGGATAGGGCCGGGTCCTCAGGACAGCCCTATCCCTGAACCGTCTTCGGAGGTGGGTTAGGAGCCCCATGCCCTGGGTTGAGGTTGGCACTTCAACCCTTACGGTACTCGTGCTGTGTGCAGTATGAATGTGTACATAGTCTCTTTCCTGTGGGGTCCCTCGTTTAAGGGTAAGCCGGAAAACCCTCGGTTTCGGTTAGGGGTGAGCCGGAGAAAAACCCTCGGTTTCGGTTAGGGGTGAACCGGAGAAAACCCTCGGTATTGTTTGGGAATCGTTCTGGGTAGATCGAGAAACCCTGTGGTTGCGGGTAAGCCAGGAAACCCTGAGTGTGGTGTGATTGAAGTAGGCTTGGAGGCCTACGTGTGAATGTGCTCCGCCCTTGAGGCATCGGGTTCGCCCCGGGAGCATGAGTATCGACCGAGTATCGTTGCAGGGTCGCAACGATGTTCGAAGGGGGGACCCTGTTGTAAATGAGAATTAGGGCCTATGAGACTCGGGGGCTGTGGTGTAGTGGTTAGCATGCTTGACTTCGAAGCAGGCGGCCCGGGTTCGATTCCCGGCGCCCCCATTTCTTTCATTCTTTCTAAATTGGGGCCTCCTCTTTCTTTCAACACTAAAACTAGGAGTCTTAGTAAGCCTGTTATACTAAAACTAGTTATGGTACACTCGCTTACTAAAACTCGGGAGTTTTAGTAAGCGGTAGGAGAATATTAGGCACACAGCAGATTCTACATATATCCTTATTAGATATATGGTATTGATTTTTGCTGCTGTACCACAGCGGAAAGGTCTGGGTATCTAAGTGCACAATATGTGCTCTTGATACCCAGACTGTTTTTACCTGTGCACGCTGTGTGCAGTGCACTGTCAGTGTGTATTGTTTAGTGAAAATATGCAAATTAGGTTGCATATACATGTACTATTTGCATATATATGTGTGTGTGTGCGTGTATGTGGGAGCAAGACAGATTTTTTACGTCTGGTGTCTACGACATTGGTTCGGAGAGCTTTTGTTTACACATGTTACATTTGCAGTTTTGCACACAACTAAGCCAGATAATAGTAAAATGTCAGAGTCAGATTACAATTTCAATTCAATTCAACTAATCTCATTTTGGTTTCACCTCATAAAATTACGTTCATCTTCAGTCTTCACTGCTTGAGATTCAATTTAAAATTTCATGACACTTTTAGCAAGTGCGATGATATTCAGACTCAGCAAAATTTAAAATGCAGATTATACACGGTTCTATGAGTGATTGCATTGTCAGCGGTGAGAACAAACAAAAGTAAACAATACACAGGGATAGATAGTATATATATAGTCTATCTATCTATACACAGGGTAGATAGATAGATAGTTCACAGTATTAGCGACAGTTTATAAAACCTTTTGGAATATTGTGAGCAGTGAGTGTTTTTGTGGATATTGCTTTCTTTTTCCACTCACGATGCACCTATTTTTTCTAACTATGTTTCTGATTTTTATAGTTTTACTGGAAATGTGGCTATAGGTATTGCTGAGTGTTGTAATTTGCGTGATTTGTAGATTACATTATGAATGCATAAATGTACCACTCAACTAAGTCAATAGAATTTGTTTCCGGTACGCAAAGACATCGGTCCTAAACCTCATTCGAACTAAATAATGCGTATTTCTATGACAATAGGAGTTTAACCACCAATACCATGCCCCGGCATACTTAGCTACATAATATATACGTGCTGTAACGATTCATAGAGAAACAGCAACGATATCCATCCCGTAAAAATTTTATATTTTTTAAAAGATTCTATTTTAATTAAGACGTGTCACAGCAACTGAAGTGCTAAATAAGATTGACCACACTATACTTTAAGTGGTAAATGCAAATCACTAAAGCGCAGAACGACTTGTAGAATAACTCTCAACTCAAATAACGCAGGAGCTGTAGTCTTTACTCGAATATACAGATTTTATTGCAGTTCGAAAAAGCATGGAGGAGGCATTAGCAACTGATTTGACAAGTAGTTTTTTTAAAAAAAAAAGATCATCAAATCGCAGTTGTCAATTCAGTAGCCTAAGCAATGAGTACTGTCGTACATTGGCTCAGGAAGGTTTTGAAACAAAATTGCAAACTGGATCGAAAAACTTATTTTGTCAGAGGTTTTATTGTGAGATTGGCGTTACATTTTTTGTCACTCACTGCTGTATTGTCGGCTACACCCGTTTATCTAAAGCTTTGCTGCGCAGCAGGTTTTTGAAATGGTTTACCTATTTATAATTGGCTTTGACGCTTACTGCTTAGTGAGAACACTTTTTGCATACAACTTCTGCTTGTTACTTTAGTGGTGCATGCTGTGCACTCAGGCATTTGCGTTGCAGTAGTGAAGCGGCCCGAATTGTTGCAGCTACGCTTTAATTTCAGTTGATAAAAAATTTCGTTTTCGTTTTCGCTTTCGTTTTTGCTTTCGTTCAATTTCGTTTCGTTTTCGCTCTTTGCTTCGTTTTCGTTTTCGCTCGTTGTGTAATTTGGCAGCTGAGGCGGTCTCAGCTGTCAAGTTTATTGCGGTATGTTTCTTTAAAGTTTAGTACATTTACCTACGCAACTGAGAATGAGGGCGGGAAACATGAATAGCAAAGCACTACTCAGGGCAGCAAAAGACAGGCGCTTGCATCCATTAAAAACTAATTAAATCAAGTGTCTAGGCTTACAACTGTTAAGTCGCAATAGAAATTATTTGAGTTTCGTGCATTTCGTTTTTGTTTTCGTTTTCGTTTTCATTTCGTTTTCGTTCAATTTAGTTCAACTGAAATTAAAGCGTAGCTGTAGTTATTATTAATTTAACATTTTATCTTTGATTTTCGAAAAATATTTGGTAATTTTTTACTTCGTTTATGTGCTAGTTTATTGTATCAAATTTTACCTAAGTAACGGGTTAAATTTAATCATATAGAAATTGTGCTTAAAACTGTCATTGCAAAACCCTCGATTTTAATTGACTTAACCGTAACTGAATGATTGTACCGTCCAGTGTTTAGGGCAGGCACCCATTCCTTCAGTAGAGTAAATTTTAGTCTAAACAGTTTAAAGCCATGCTTAAGACTGTCATTACTACATATATCCCATAAATCCCCGGATCAAATAGACTGAACTTTCAGCGCACTACTTATTGATTCAGATTAAACAGACTTAATTTTGCACGCTAACGTTAGCCATATATATAAATTAAATTGGTTTGTTCAGTTGTAGTTGAGGAAAGAAAATCATAATTTAATATAATTTTAAGTTTAAAATAATTAAATAAATAATTATTTAAACATTATGTAGTGATTTTAGTCTGATACGCCATTCCTCATCTCCGACTCAGACGAAAAAGTTTAGTTCGTTTAAGGGGGTAATTGCGTTTTAGGTGTTTTTTTGGAAAGCCATAGCTCCGCAATTACAAAATCAAATCGCAAGCAGTCTTTTGCATTAAGTAGACCCATGTTTTGCCCAAAACTATGCTGTGCATTGAAAGTCAACCGTTGGTTGTCTTTTTATGACAAGCGTTTAAATATTGATCCTTTCCGAAATTCATGTTTTTTTACAAAAAGTTTGCACCACAGCTCTGAAACATACGATTACCTGTTGGGGCTGAAAGTTGGCAAGGTTTTTAACACGTCTAAAATCCCCAGGCACGTCCACCACTTTTCTGATAACTAGTCAATTTACTGAGAAAATAGCTTACAAACGAACGCACCGAAAATTTAACGTGTTTTCTTATAATTAAAGCCCTCAAAAAATGTCCATAGGTGAAATTTCGAAAAAGTGGGAGACATGCCTGGGGATTTTGACCTTTCTACATGGTAATGTGCCAAAAATTCTTCCTCAGGCTTCATTTGTAACTTGAGTTCTGTGGGCGCAAAGTTTACATAGAAATCACAAAAACCTTGAAAACGCAACTACCACCTTAACCCGCTAAAAGGAATAGGCCCGTGATCAAAAGTAAAGGTTTGAAATGTAAACTTCATTACTATGATCGTCAAAAAACTATAGCTAGAGTTGAGTAGACTGCATTACTATAATTGGGAAAAACAGTCGCCGTCAAAATGCCTTTATACTAAAACTTCATACTAAAACTATACTGTAACTAAAGCTAAAACTCCGGCGAAAAGTCTATACTATAACTAGACCTAAAACTAAACTAAATTTCAGCCGCTATACTATAACTGTATCAAAACTAAACTAATTTGACAGCTCTATACTATAACTGAATCTAAACTAAACTAAAATTTCTATACTAAAACAACACTACCGTGCAGACGACTGAATGGAGATACACGCAGGCACGGGAAATGCACAGGTAGACGCGGACCGGACACACCAATATGACGCGCGGGGGGAGACACGGAGGCAAGGGCGCCAGGCGGCGCGAAGGGAACATCGGCGGCACACGAGAGAGCGCAAGATTCGCGGACGCTGGCTGGAGTACATGAATAGGCATGGGCTAGCAGGGTGGCAAGACTCAATAGCACTGAATGGCTCGGCACAATTAATGGTGGCACAATAAGGCCTCTAAAAACAAAGCTAGAGCGCATCTGCTGAACAGAATTCGGTCAAAAATGGAGTCGGACACTGCATTTGGGGTAATCGGTTTTTCTTTTAACTTCTTTCTCGGGATCTACCGATCTTGAATCTAACCAATCATGTTAGCGCAATTTTAGACCTGCCTTCCTATTTATCAATCTATTTGAGATTCGTAACTTAGGTAAGGCCTAAATTTTTGGGGTCGGGCTGCTGGCGCTCATGTTGAAAGAACGATGAGACCCCAATTTCGAAACAATGAAAGAAATGGAGGCGCCGGGAATCGAACCCGGGCCGCATGCTTCAAAGTTAAGCATGCTATTACTACACCACAGCCCCCGAGTTTCATAGAGCCTAATTCTCATTTACTACAGGGTCCCCCCTTCGAACATCGTTGCGACCCAGCAACGATACTCGGACAATACTCATGCTCCCGGTGCGAACCCGATGCCTCAAGGGCGGAGCACATTCACACGTAGGCCTCTAAGCCTACTTCAATCACACAACACAGTCAGGGTTTCCTGGCTCACCCGCAACCACAGGGTTTCTTAATCGACCCAGAACGATTCTCAGCCAATACCGAGGGTTTTCTCCATTTCACCCTTAACCGAAACCGATGGTTTTCTCCGGTTCACCCCTAACCGAAACCGAAAGCCTTTCGGCTTACCCTTAACCGAGGAACCACACCAGAAAAAAACTATGTACACAGTCATACAGCACACAGCACGAGTACCGTAAGGGTTGAAGTGTCAACCTCAACCCAGGGCATGGGGCTCCTAAGTCCTAACCCACCTGCGAAGACGGCTCGAGGTTAAGGCTGTCCTGAGGATCCGGCCCTAACCTCTCCGTCCTGTATCCCGACTGCCAGAATGTTTAAAGAAAGAATAAAAGTAATGGAGGCAACGGGAATGGAACCCGGGATGCATGTTTCGAAGTCAAGCAGGCTACCACTACACCAATTCGTTTTCTGTATTTGTCACATGGCTTGCGAAAACCCTATTCACGGAGCGCATATAACTCATTTCGTACTCTATCAATTTTGACAATCTGTAGCTCATTTGAAAAATTTTTGAAAATAGGGGACATTTAATTTTGTTTTTTGAATTTCTTTCTAGATTTTGAATTATGATAATTAATGATTTTTCGTGTCATTTTCGTGTAGCATCAAAGTCTATGGCCCGTATTCACATACTAAGTGTAACGCTTAAACTTAGTGTTTACACTTAGTGTTAGCGCTTATAAGCGCTAAGTGTTATTCACATACTTAGTGTTTATTTAAGCGCTTAGCAAACACTAACGCTTAACTTAGCGTTTCAATTTTGTATTCACATACTTAAAATTTAGTGTTTGGCTTAGAACTAAGCGCTTAAGTTTAGGGACCTCGGGAGCTCCCTAAGCGCTAAGCGCTTAGTTAGTGGATGGTGTGGGGAAGGGGTAGGGAGAGCGGGGGAGGTTCTTGGCCGCCATGGGAAGGAAGGGCATGCAATTTAGGATATATTAGTGACATTTGCCGACCAATGCGATCCATTTTGCTCGTTTAATCGCCAAAAATAAAAAATGCACTTTGTTGTCCAAATTCGTTTTTTTACATTTTTGAGTAGAGCATCTTAATCGAAGTAATTTTTCTTCAAGAACTTCTATTTGAAAATTTATATTTTTCACGACATGCCCCCTGAAACATGTAGAGCTGATTTTGCATTTCTCAGGAATCCGCCTGCTGAAAACATTTTTTACAAATTTATAGTTCGAAAAAAATATATATTATTAATAAGAAATAGTAATTTAAATAAATCTATAATCGGATTTATAAATAGCAAATGGAAATGCCGATAAATAACGAATTCCGGATCCACATCAAGCAGGGAGCGCACTCCAAGCCAAAGCCAAAACTAAGCACAAAAGTTGCTAAACGCTAAGTTTAGTATAACACTATTTTTTAAGCGTTTATTTTGTGAATAACAGTTTAGTGCAAATTAAGCGCTAACACTTAGCAAACGCTTAGCGTTAGTATGTGAATAACTCTTAGTATGTGAATACGGGCCAATATATTTGTTAAAAAAATGAAAATTAGTTTTTTGATATTAATTTCTTATATTTCGTTTCAAACTTTTGTGTAAACTGAAAATATGCCGTTCGGAATCTGTTCTGTTTCGTGAAAAACCTTGGTTTTTTTATTAAAAACTTGCTTGGCTTGCTGTATGTTTTTATTTTTCTGGCAGAATGGCAGGGGCCGGATTCTCAAAATTAGCTGTAGGTAAATTTAGGCTAACTTTACCCACAGGTTACGCCCCCCCCCAGGGTTTAAGGTGGCGCCCCTGAAATTTGACTTTTTAAAAAACGGCAGTCTAGTCTGGGGCCAATTTTAGATGCGTAATAGCAAGCAATTAGCAAGCTGGTGTAAAATTATGCCCAATCAGAAAAAAGAAGTTTTTTTATTGCTGAAAATTTTTTTCTTGCTGAAAATTGCTCAAAAAATTTCAAATTTTTTTCATGTGATATGTACATCAAATTGACTGAAATTCATATCTGAACAACTTTTGTTCTTGCGATGTATGCTTATTTTTGTGAGTTTTTAAAAAAATGGCCAATATCCACATTTCAGGAGCGCCACCCACAGGAAAAGTTATAAGTAAAAAAAAGTAGAAAATTAGTGGAAAAAAGTAGAAAATCTTTTCTACTTCTTTTCTACTATTTTTCTACTTTTTTTTCTACTTTCTACCTTGGCAAGTTTCTACTTTTTTTTCTACTATTTTCTTTTCTTTTCTACTTTTTTCCACTTTTTTTCTACTTTTTTCTAAAATTTGCGCAAGTTTTTACTTTTTTTCTGCTTTCAGTCCAAAAATTTTCTACCTTTTCTACAATTTTTTTCACAATTTTTCTACTTTTTTTGAACATTTTTTAAAATTGTTCCGGCTACTTTTTCGCTCTAATCTGAGTTATATATACACTCTACAGGCAAAAAATGCTAGTTAAAAATGTTTCATTCCATAACTTTTCTACATTTTTTCCACTTTTTTCTACTATTTTTCTACTTTTTCTACATCTTTTTAAAATTGTTGCAGTTACTTTTTTGTTAGACTGTTAATTATATACATATGACAAGACTGATTTATTACTCAGAAATACCCACTGGCTTTACATGGGATATGTTAGAAAAACCATGGGTGTCTACATGTTAGTAGAAACAAGAAAAAATAATAAAAAAAAGAAAACAAATATATATAGATGCAGAATTCAAAAAAAGACAATAAATGCTGGAAAACAAAAATAATAACTTGGACATATAAAGAAAAACTGAGTAAAAGGACAAGGGAAACCACTTGGCTGGTTATCTTAGCCCCCGTCCTTTAGGAGGAAAAATCGATTCCAAATCCAGTTCAAGAACTAATTTCTTAAAACAAGATAAGCTGTTACACTGGATTATTTCAACCGGTAAGGAATTCCATAACTTAACTACCCTGCTCATGAAAAATTCATTTAGAGTTTTTAGGCGAAAATATTTAGGCTTAATTTTAAGCGCATGGCCCCTGCTCCCAACATCGCCTGCGTACGTAAACATGTCAGAAAAGTCTATACCAAGAGTGAATTTTTAATATTTTGAGACGATCAACATAAGGTACGCTTCTCAAACCAGGCAAACGTTTTGTGAATCGACGCTGAACATTCTCAACCAAATCAATATCTTTCAAGAGGTATGGCGACCAAACTGGCGTGTTGTATTCAACCAAAGGTCGAACATACGTGGTGAACATTTTAACTAGAAAATCTCGGTTTCTCGATTTAAAACAACGGAAAATATGAGAACACATGTTATGAGCTTTCTTTGCTGCAGCAGAACAGTGAACTAATGTTTTCATATCTGAACATAATAAAATACCTAAATCTGAAACTGTTTTACAGACCTGCAATTTATGGTTTGCAATATAATACGTAATGACATCGTCGTCTACAACAGCACCATACACAAATATCAGACACTTTTCAACAGACAAAAACAGCTGCCATGTAGTGGCCCAGTTGTAGATGTTGACAAGGTCATCTGCAAGAAACTGGCAATGATTCCCTCTGGACTCTGTGTAAACCTTGGCGTCATCCGCATAAATAGTAAGGTTACAATATAAGACAGAATCGGGCAGATCGTTAATATAAATAAAGAACAACACCGGTCCTAAAACACTTCCCTGGGGGACACCACTCAAAACATGTGATTCGGGTGAACTCTGGGAGCCAATGATGACTCGATTTATAATAAAATAATGCACCCATCTAAATAACTCGGGTCCGATTTAAAATAAACTGATGCACCCATCTAAGAATGTTACCAGAAACACCGTATCTTTCTAATTTCAGAAGGAGTTTAGAATGCGGAACCGTGTCGAATGTTTTAGCGAAATCGAGATAAGCTGCATGGACTGGACAACTCTTGTTCACAGAGGTAGCCCAATCATTCAATGTTTTCAGAAGATTAGTTTCGGTTGAACAACGTTTAAGAAAACCATGTTGCATTTTGTTCAGTAATTTGTGTTCATTTAAAAAATCAAACAAATTAGACCGGATGATACTTTCCAAAACTTTACAGAAAGGGGACGTTAGACTGATAGGACGGTAATTTGAGCGGTCTTGGGGAGATCCCTTACGTTTAAAGATAGGTTTAATTAAAGCAGTTTTCCAACTTTTAGGCAAAATCCCAGTGTTTAATGAGCATGAAAAAATATAAGCTAATGGGAAAGACAAACTGTCGCTAAGTTTTGACAGAAATATTGAAGGAATATTTTCAGGACCACAGGTGTACTTAGCTGGTACTTTTTTCAGATAACTTTGTTATTTCAGCAGAAATTGATACGTCTGAGAAAAGACAATCAGTTCGAGCAGAAAAAAAGGCGCGTTTCCATCGTCCTCAGTAAATACTCCACAAAATTGACGATTGAAAACTTCACATTTGTCTATATCTGTACTTGCGACAGTATTTCCACAAATTATATTTGAATTTTGGAATACAAGCTATAGATACTAGTTTCGAATTGACATATTGAAAAAAAGTGGAAACATTTTTAGATTTAAGAATCTGCTCTTCTTTATCGTGGAAATACTTTCGGACCTGACGTCTATATTGCGTGCGCAAGATTTTAAAATCATCATAAAACTTGGTGTTCCGTGAGCATTTATACTTTTGCCAGATTTTTGCCTTTTGGCGATACAAAGCTACTAAATTTTTCGGAAAAGGCTCTTTATTTCGTTGACTGCTGCGTATATTTACTCTTGGAACAAACTTTTCAATAGCAATATATAGTATTTCAGTAAAAGTATTCCATAAGCACTCAACATTTTCACAAACAGCAAATAAATTCAACCAATCAATAGAAAATAAGAAATCACCGAGTGCTGTCCAATTTGCTTTTTTAAAATTGTAACGTATAGCTGAAGTGCTAGGGCCATTTTCAGATTGTATGTTCAAGTCTGAGTATTTCTATTTTGCAATGATCACTAGTGGAGAAAGGCTCTAAGATTCTAGTGCACAGTAGAAAATGGTCTGAGGACAACACAAGGTCTAAGATATTATTGCCCCGAGTGGGTTCATCTATCATATTTACCATACCAAATGAGCTAATATAATGCAAAAAATTATTTGCCATTTGATCACCGAAATTCGTGGCCTCTGGCCAAGCAATATTAGAAAAATTGAAATCGCCTACCAGTATTAAATGCCAGGGTATGCAACATACATTATTCAGCTGACGCAATCATTCTTGGTTTGCATCCTGAGTTGAGCTTGGCGATCGATAAACACAGCCGAGTCGAAACTTGGTAGAATTTAGGGATATATCAATAAAAAACAGTTTCAATGCAGTTTCCAATAGAATTCGAAAAAACTTAACTGGAAAAATATTTTTTATGAACCATAATCAATACTCCTCCATGCCGTCCATTTGCACGGTCGCAGCGATAAATATGGTAGTTTGTTGAAAATAAAGTGTCTGGGTAGCTGCTATTTAACCAAGTTTCTGACAAACAAAACACATCTACACTTTCCAACAAACACATGAATTGCAATTCATCAAACTTGTTGGTGAGACACTGACAGTTAAAATAATTAAGAAGAAAGGGGAGGCGGTTCGATTTTTTTGTAAAATCGACCTTGTTATAACCAGCCAAGTTTACATGTTTGGCACATTATGCTGCTTTACAGTACGCTGCACAATCCGGCCCTTGTTGATAACCAAATCCTCGCCATTTTGGCGACGTCGATGCAGCTCCTGACGTAGCTCTCGGTCAGCCTGCCTCTGAGCGAAGGTCAGATCCGGCCGCGCCCAAGGCAGGGGACCACCCCCACACGCAGTTTCAGTCACGCCCCGAAACCCCTGCAGAAAAACAGACCTGTCCGCAGGGTTTCGGAACCCGACTTTCAAAATGCGGGGGCGTGTTCCCCCACCCCTGGGCCCATCCCGGAACACCCACTCGATAGCAGCCTCACCAAGACCTATATAGTTGGGCGCCAAAACTGCGTACAACTACCAAATCATTACCATTTTCAGGTAAGTTCATGATGACGAGGTTCAGTTTTTTTTCATTCAATTCAACCAGTTCCTGGACTGCCACAATTGATTGCTGTATGTCGTGTTTAAAAGATTTCTCCAGGTTATCAATTCGCGAGTTCAGTAGTTCAATTTTCTGGGTCAATTGCGGCGTTGTTGGTGGGATTTCGTTGACTTCGGGTGGTTGTGCATTTGCTAGTTTTTTCTCCAATTTTGTTTAGCGGGACGCAAACGAGACGCAGTGATTTTTTTAGAGTTCTGACTAAAACGTATGAAGGCCATGAACAGGGGCTTCTCGCCGAGTCATAATAAAAAATTTCCAGTACGTCTCCAATTGACCAAATTTGACCTTAAAATCTTAAAATTTTCCAATTTTCGTCAGGAGGCTGTCGTCCCCACACTCATGCAATTTTGAGGCATTGTCACAGTTTAACACGGGGGGGTCTGGATTTTCGATTTTCTGTTTGGTACAAGGGCAAGCAAAATTAGAGCCTCGGTACAAGGCAAGAAAAATTTCTACAAAATTTGCTGTTAAATATGGGCATTTCGATGAAAAATATGGGCATTTCTATCAAATTTAGGGTTAACCGATTTTTTGCCAAATTTTCAAAAAATTTTCACGCTAAAAATAGTTTGGCAAAAAATTTTTAAAAATTTGTTAATTTGTCTTTAAAACACGGCCATTTTAAGGGGGCGAGGGAGGAGGGGCTGGAGAAGAGGCTGGCCCCCAGAAGCTGGACCTTTTTTTGGAATTTCGAAATAAAATTTCCATTGAAAAAGAAACTCTAAGCAACACTTCTGTAAAAATTGGAGGGAAATGGGGGCGGTAGCCCCCAGAGGCTGGACCTTTTTTGGAGTTTTGAAATAAAATTTCCATTGAAAAAGCATTTCTAAGCATAAAATCATTTTTGTAAAATCATTAAAAATGTCATTTTTGCTACGATAAAACATCTAAAAGGATAACAGTGTATTAAGCAAATAAATAGTGTACAATGCACCCATATACACATAAACACGCTTTAATAGAACACAAAAGCAAGAAATATTGAGCCACAGGGTTGCAGATGCAGGGGTCTGGGGACGGCAGCCCCCAGAAACAAATTGGGGAAATTGTTGATTTTTAGGCCAAATTTGGTCAATTGGAGAATTATCGGAAATCTTTTCCGGCGGAACCATAAAAACCAAAGGGGGGGGGGACCCTTGTGTAATATTTCAGTCGGAAAAAATTTCGGGGAGCGGAATTCCCCCCATTCCCTCCCCCCCCCCCTGGCTACGCCGCCCCTGCTCAACACAACATATTTTGAGCTAACAGAGGTTGCACGGGGTCCGGGGAACAGCAGGCCCCCCAGAAACGAATTGGGGGAAATTGTTGATTTTTAGGCCAAATTTGGTCAATTGGAGACGTATTGGAAATTTTTTTCTATAGTCCCTTTTGACAAAAGGGGGGGGGGGGGGGGGGCAGAGTCAAGGGGGGGGGGGGGGGGGCCCGTGGGGCCCCCTTCTGGATCCGCCACTGAACGTATACAGGCCACAGTTTGAAGCCAAAATGGGCTATAATCGTTGTTTTTAAATCGTTCTGAGTGCGCTATGATGTTTTAAGCATTATTATATACATACATTATATACATACATTACATACATACATTACATACATACATTACAGACATACATACATACATACATACATACATACATACATATATACATATTTAGTGATGGAACGGGATCCCGAATCCCGAGGGTAAAATCCCCAATCCCGGTCCCAATCCGGGAGGCCGATCCGATCCCGATTCCGAACGCAAATCCCCAATTTAATACAAACTCAAATTTAAAATTTTCGGGATTTTGCAAAAGTTTTGTACGTCCCAAATTGTGTAAATTTTCTAAAAAAT
>JASANF010007501.1:0-13043 GCA_030248245.1 Trissonchulus sp. WLG1_4
ATAGCAATGAAAGCGTTTTACAAGATTTACTTTGTAGATAATTCAATACTATCAGAACATATTCCAAAAATCACTTGTTTTCTCAGTACGAATCAGAGTTGGTCCGAAAAATTCGCAATATGAGTACAGTTAACTCATTTGGCGACACTCCCGCCGAAACTAAAGTTTGTTAGTTAATATGCAAGTTCACATTAATTGATTAAATCCATTGTGATATTTTATCCACAGCTTTGATTGCAGCTTTACGTTTATTCGGTCTTTCTTTAATTTCTAAATCCGTCTTTTGTAAACTATCCAGTGTACTTTTGTCATGCTCCTGTAAATTATCCACATCCACCGCACGCGTCTTTGTATTTTCATCTGTTAAAATATCAGCTTCGATATGTGCTTTATCTTGCACTTCTAATGGAAATAACAGTTTTATCGGCCGAGTAAGAATCTTTTTCGAAGATAGCATCACCTTAGCAGATCGGCAATGTCCATCTCCACTGATAATTAATTCGGAAACTCTGCCCATTTTCCATGTTCCCCGAGGTAGTTTATCTCCTATTAATACAATGTCTCCAACCTTAGGTATTAAATGTGATCTTATTCTGTGTTGTTTCAAATATCGTTGGGTCCGTTCTCGTAGACTAAGTAAATAAAGTGTATTCCATGCCTCCCAGAAATTACTTAAATGTCCCAAACCCTTTCGCCAATTTTCAATTAAAATATCTCGAGAGTTCCATTTGTCCTTATATTCCGTATCAGTGTTTATATTAGAAAAATCAAAAGTATCCGGCGGAGCGAGTTTCGGATTTAATGTTAGAAAATGATTTGGAGTAATAACAGTCCCAGTCTCAAAATCTGCACCCACATAGGTTAATGGTCTAGAATTTACAACGGCCTGAATTTCGCTTGTAATTGTTGCTAACTGATCAAAAGTCAAACATATTTTTCCGACCGTTTTTCGAAATGCCCGTTTAACAGTCCCAATCAATCGTTCATAAAGACCCCCCATCCAAGGTGCAAATTCAGGAATAAATTTCCATTGAATTAGTTCTTTGGAAATATATGAATATACATCATGATGTTCAAATACTTGACCCCAAACTTTTCCTGCTACTTTATCAGCCAGTTTTAATTGACTAGCGTTATCTGAAACTATTTGTGTAGGTTTGCCAAATCGAGAAACAAAGCGTCGGAGCGCCAACAAGAATTGCTCCGTTGTAACGTCTTTTACGATTTCGAGGTGGATTGCTCTCGTTGAAAAACAAGTGAATATACATATCCAAATCTTTTTATGAAGTTTGTTTTCTTTAACGTAAAAGGGACCCATATAGTCCAGGCCAGTGACTGTGAATGAGGGTGCACTTTGAATTCTTTCTACCGGAAGGGGCGGCATTTTCGGAGTTGCATATGCTCCACATTCTGCACGTCGGCAAATATGACACCCTTTTAACAGTCGTTGCACAACAGATCTACCGCGAGGAATCCAATACTCTTGTCGTACCGCTGCTAGTGTATGACTGACACCAGCGTGACAATGTCTTCGATGGAAATCCATGACGGTCATTTCTGTAAAATATCCGACTGCTGGCAACAACTTCGGAAATTTGGTGTTTTCTGTAACTTCAGCATTATGAATTCTTCCTTCACACCGTAAAATACCTCTAACATCTAGATACAAACCAAGTTGGTTTCTCAGAAGACAAGGTTTTCTTGTATTAAATGATTCGATACCATCGCAGAAAAAGACTTGTTGAATGTGTTTTTCCCACTTTTCTTTAGCTTTTACAATATCTTTTACTGTTAAAGTCCGAGCAGGTTCTTTTTTCAGTAGTCTATTAAGAAACAAAGCCACTCTGCCGGTTACTCGATACAGTTTCGTTATACTCGAAAATCGTTTCAAATCTATTCCGTATGGCGTTGTGAGAATTTCCTGAGTAGAGCTGTGCTGTACCGGCAGACTCGCTTCGTAAAAAATTTCGTCAATTTCACGATTCTTTTTCTCTTGAACTGCAATTGTCTCTTTAGTCACTGGTGCGAAATTCCACGCCGGCCATTGCTGGTTAGTTAATTCAAGCCATGAAGGCCCATGCCACCAAGTTTTTGATTTCATTAATTCAAATGCTGACATTCCACGTGTTGCCTTATCGGCTGGGTTTTGTTCACCACAGACATAACGAAACTCTATTTCGCTGTGGCTTTTAATTTCATTTAAACGATTTTGTACAAATCGAGGTAAGTTGTCCTGAGTAGTTAGCCATGAAAGAACACATTGGGAATCCGTGAACAAACTTAGCTTAGTAATCGGTAGCCGTAATTGTGTATGAACAAATTTTATAGCTCTTGTTCCAATCAGAACACCTAACAACTCTAGTCGTGGTATCGTTGTTACACGATGCGGAGCTACTCGCGCTTTAGAAAAAATCAGCTTTACTTTTGAAGTCGAAGGTGTCGTCACTTTTAGATAAATAACTGTTGCATAGACACTGACTGAAGCATCACAGAAAGCAATCAATTCATATTCAGTAATTTTTTCATTTAATTTTGATTCCGGCCCAATATATCGATCAAGTTGAATCAAAGATATGCCCTTCAAATCGTTCATACATGTTTTCCATTCTTTCACAAGCTTTTCCGACAATTCATCATCCCACCCATAGGATTCATGCCACAGGTGTTGCAGAAAAACTTTGGACTTGATTGTTACCGGACTGCAATACCCGAGTGGATCAAATAAGCTTGCGACTGTTTTCAGAATTTGGCGTTTTGTAGTTGCAGTTTGGTTTTCCAGACTATCGGAACCAGGAATAGAGATCTTGTCACTCTTCCTGTCCCAACTTAGACCTAAAACCTTTATTTTTGTCTCAATGACTTTATCGATTTCAGGAATCGTCTCCATGAATAGACTACAGTTAGATGCCCATTCGCGTAAATTCATAGATGCATCGTTGAATATCTGTTTTGCTTCTGTATAAAAGTTTTTGGCATCATCTACTGTGTCAACGCCAGTAATTACGTTGTCAACATACATATTCTTTCTAATGTTTTCCGACACTGGTGTATTGTAACCTCGCAAATGGTGCTGAACTGTCGCTCCTAGTAAGAAAGGACTGGACACAACGCCAAAAGGTACACGTACAAAGCGATTGATCTGCAGGTTGTTCATGTGTGTTGGATTAGTGGGATCCTTCAACCAAAAAAATCTGGTTACCTCACGATCAGGTGGTTTCAGTCCAACTTGCAGGAACGCTTTTTCGATATCGGATATCAGAGTTATTCGATGCGTTCGCCATCTCATCAACAAACCACACAAGTCTTCAAGAATTACAGGTCCACGACATAAACACTCGTTCAAGCTTTTGTCGTTCCTTGAAGCTTTCGCTGATGCATCATACACTATGCGTACTTTTGTTGTAGCCTTGTGAGGTGTCACGACCGCGTGGTGCGAAATATAGTGTTTTGTTTCACTATCTTGAGTATTTTTGTCAACTTTTTCTATTATTCCTTTGTTTAGTTGATCCTGCATTATATCATTGTATTTCGACAATAAATCACGGTTTTTTGACAGTCTTCGCAGCAACGATTTAAATCTGTGTAGTGCCAATTGATAATTATCTGGTAGCTCACTTGAATCCGTCTTCCAGGGCCAGGTGACCTGGTAACGGTCATCGATTTTACACACAGTTTTGTCAAAGTTTGTCAGTGCTTCAACGTCCTCGTTTTTTGTGGGTGAGTCTTTTATTCCAATGGCTTCTAAACTCCACAAGTCGCCGAGGTGTGGAGACACGCGCAGCGATTCATCAACAGGCGAAAACATCTGATCCGACAGAAGTATTCTGTTTGAACAGGTGAGCGTCAACATAGATGCTTCTTGGCATAAACTTGCGTCACTTTCAACTCGACCTGTCAAAATCCAGCCCATTTTGGAACCAATTAAGTATAAACCCGATTTTAGTTCTATTTTTTCTGTCGTAATAATGTCCATGTAATAGTCAGCTCCAAGTAAAATATCGACGTTGGCAGTTTCGATCTTGTTTGGAAGAGGATCAGAAAGTTCAATGCCGCGAAGCAGATGAGTTTGGCTGTACGCAAAAGGGACTCGTTTAATCATTCCTGTTATTTGTCTCACCACATTGACGGTTATGGTTTTTGTTGACCCGTCCGCTAATAGCAACTTCAGATCCGCAGTGTGAGTTGTTATTTCTTTGTGTTTTTCTGAGCCAAACGTTGCAACAGACAAAATTTCTGATTTTTTTACTTTTAAGTGCAGCTGTTCAGCCAAATTTCTTGTCACGTAAGTCCGCTGACTGGCGCTATCAAACAGCACTCGAACATTAGCTGAGGTTTCAGTTTCTGGGTTCATTACCACGGTCTTAGCTGTTTGCAGGACAACACTTTCACCTGTAGCTACTAAGACACTTTCGGATGCCGTTTCCTCGTTCTTGCTGGTAAGTAATAATTCATTCCCGATATGCTCTGACACAGTAGCCACGTGTTCTGATTGGTGCCATGATGGACAAAGACTGCGGTGATGTTCCCCGATCGAACCGCAGTGTGCACAGGCTCGCTTTACTTGACAGTTCTCGGATCGATGATTTTTCTTCAAGCAGATAAAACAATGTCCCTTTATTCTTGCTTTCCGTGCTCGTAAAGTTGCAAATGTCGTACACTCATCATTATAATGATGACCGTCGCAAAAAATGCAGGGCGTAGGAGGCTTGCTGACATTTGGTCGCGGTAATTGGGGTCTGTTATTAGACACCAGTGCTTCCGTAGTCGTCTTCAGGTTTCTTGCGTGAGGAATTGTAGACATTCCTACCTGACCAGCTTGTCTGTCTGCATTTTCGCGTGCTGTGATGTATCGCCTAAACTGATCGCGAAAGGAGATGACAGTCCAGTCTTTCCCTTCGTTTTGTTCTTCCAGACGTGTTAAAACTTCCTTCGGCAGTTTGGCACGTAAGAGTGATACAAAATGGCGATGATTGGTTTCTTCACCCAACGCTTCTAAAGACCGTAAATGCTTCTCGATAGCATCGTAAGTTCCACGCAGTCTACCTACATACACACTTGACACAGGAATATTCATCAGTGAAGCGTAATGTGCATCAATAATTGTCTGTTTTGATCCGAAACGTTCATGTACCCACTTAACTGCTAGATCATAGTTTTCCGATGTTTGTTGAAGACCAGCAACCGCATGTGCTGCATCGCCAACGAGTTTTGATTTTAAGTAGCAAAACTTTTGGATACTGCTCAGCTGATTGTTAGAATGAACCGCAGCATCAAAGCAGTCCCAAAACTCTCGCCAGTGTAGAATATCACCAGAAAACTCAGGAATGTCTAATTTTGGTAGTTGTGTGACTGTATTTGGTAAGTGTGTCACACGTTGATCCCAAGAACCTAATCGCTGACGTTCTTTTTCTAGCTCTAAACGTTCTTTTTCAATCTCTAGTCTCTGGCGCTCAATTTGAAGACTTCCACTTGCTTCAGAAAGACGGCGCACACTTTCGTCTTTTTGAAAACTCAAAACCTCAGAAAGTTGAGTTTCAAAGTTATGAGAAACAGTTTTTGTTTGATTCATTTGACGTTCAATTCGTCGTTTACGGACTTGAAGTCGAGCCGACACAGACTCTACCTCAATCACAAAATTAGACAGCTCTTCTGCCTCATCCTGCAATTTCGTGGCTTCTATACTACTACAGCCATAAATTGAAGTAGATAGTTCGTTAAACATACGTAAGTCCGTTTCAATCTGTAGTATACAAAGTTCAACACGTTCTAAAAACTCATCCAGATCGCAATCAGGCTCGGTACGAGTTTCTAGAAGAGAAGTAGCTACTTGACACTGGCTAACCAGAGATCGTTTGACAGGATTTCGTTGGCGTCTAAAAATACTTTCGTCCGTTGTCATTTTGAGTTGTGACTATCTGTTTCGTCCGTCGCTCTGCTACCATATAGCAATGAAAGCGTTTTACAAGATTTACTTTGTCGATAATTCAATACTATCAGAACATATTCCAAAAAATCACTTGTTTTCTCAGTACGAATCAGAGTTGGTCCGAAAAATTCGCAATATGAGTACAGTTAACTCATTTGGCGACACCCGCATCACAATCGCCAGGTCAGCTGTATCTGCTTCTCCCAGAGGTGCTCCTTTAAGTTTTGCATAGAAATGTCTAGGGGTGAGTGCTAAGAGGGTTGGGTAATGCAATTTTCACAATAGTGTTGACATAATGTGCGTCTATATATATATATATATATATATATATATATATATATATAGTATGAATATATATATATATATATATATATATATATATATATATATATATATATATATCTCAGCTTATGCGAACATATGATACGTATATATATATACATATATAATATATATATATATACACATACATACATACATATGTGTGAATATAAAGAAGCATTGGTTCTATCTGCGTCCCAGCAGTGGCAGTAGCCTCTCCAGACCTTATTAGGCAACACCGAGGAATGCGAGGGGAGACCAGACATTCACTTATGATATGAGCTGGGGTTATGTGGCTGCAGCCACTGCTTAGTGCTTAGTCCAATCAAACCACACAACCACCCTATACACCACACACAGTATCCCTATTGCAGCACACGTCACGCCACACATATCCACATTATATACACATATATAGAATAGCTGAAAAGAGGAATCTTTCTGTCAAAAGGCTCAAGTGAAAAAATCTTAGTTCATCATAACAATCTACAGCGGCTGCGGCGGCATCGGAGTCTGAAAAGCTGGCAGTAAGAAAGCCAGCCGATCCGACGGTCACAAATGGGCCCACACGCTTCCAGCCCATTAGCCAGGGCCAATCAGAGCCGCCTTCATATCAACCAGCCTGCTTAACCCGCACTAGCCTCATGCTGCTTCATATACTATATATTTAATGACCCTAATCACTGTGCAGACTCTGTGAGGAAAGTTTACCACTGACCCACTCACTACGTACAAACCCAGCCGTGTGCTGACCTGAAATTGGGTACATTATGATGATGATGATGATGAGCATTCTATGAAACTTTGAAATTTGGAAACATTATTCTGGAAACAAAGTGCCGAAAGTTAAGCTATAAATTTCCTGTTTTTGATGAGTTATTTAGACTGCACAATGCAAAAAATAGCTGTCCGTATGAGTTTACAATACACCTGAATTTTGCAGAATAAGGATCAATACTAAGTCGGAAATTGGGCCACTGTGGACAAAAAGGTCACAATTTTTGTGTCTGGTAAATATACATATATATATACATATACAAACATCTTTAAAGGAAAATTTCAAACATCTGAATCTCCGCCGTTCCATCACTACGTATTATAAATATCTTACACACCTAGCTTGCTCTCTATTTCTTCAACCAAGGCTCAACGTGACTGGCATTGCATACGTAACAAGCATTGGAAATAGAAAATGAAACAGAGGCTTTGCAGTTGCAACATGTCTACACGGACAATATCTACTTTCATAACCTCACAGATATGCGTACGTACACGTGCATATGAGTGAAATTGAACTAGACAACATATGGCACAGCTAAGCCTATAGCTTACAGACACCTCTAATTCTGCTAATCTAATACATAATAATAACGCCTATGATCACATACTCTATGAGCTGCCTATACATACATAAATAACACATATTGAGGCTGTTACCTTATCATTATTATACGTACATGAACCAGTTAACCCAAGTCTGTACGTATACATATACTGCTACATATATAATAATATTCAGTAGGTATCAGTGTGCAGTGATAGAGGAAGCTAGCTTATAGAAAATAATTGCATGGGATATATTATGCACAGGTCTGTAGTTCCGCACAGGAAAATAGGGGCGTTGACATGTACACCACAAAGCAAAATTATACGCGTCTGTAAGTTTCAGTAGAACGGTGTAAGGTGTACTGTTCTGCGATTGGGAAAATATGCATATATCTAGAATACAAGTTTATGTTGGTAAAATAAGACACATTTATTTTATGACATAAACAGAGGCGGTTCCGAAAACGTGAAAAAGAATCTAGAATTAGGGATGTCGCGGATATCCGCATCCGCATACGCGGATGATTCGCAACTTTTTGGCATCCGCCTCCACATCCGCAAAAAGTTTATGCGGATGTGCGGATGTTGCAGATGCTACTAAAAATGTCTACAATCACACGGCAATTCTGTTTTTATGCACTTATACACAAATATTAGTGCATACAGCAGTGATTTAAAACTTCAGCTTCATCTTTTTAACCTGATTGATCAATCTATAAAATTTGCCTTCTTTTCAGAAATTAGGTTCTTACAGTTCACAAAATGTTTCAGTGTCGCATATTGAACTGAGTTCTGCCCTATTGAGAGACCAGTCAGCTAATATTATGCCAATCAATTATTAATTTAGCAGAATCGAGAATTGATTTGAAACTTTGAGATTTGAAGTATATATATATATTATGCACCAACTAAAAGTGTTTATTACAGAGCATCAAGTTCCAGAGGCCTTTGAGTTAGCACAAGGTTTAAGCCCCTGCTATACTTCGCTAAAATTCCAAAGCGCTTCAAAGCGCTTCGGAAAATTCCGAAGCGAGCTTTGGAATGCTTTGAAGCGCTGTGAAGCGCGTCAATAAGTGTTTAAAACAAACTGTGAATGGCGGCACAAGTCATAGAAGATAAGAAATAGGAATACACAACTTTTATATGGCTTGGCTTATCTCGTTCAAGTCACACTCTTGCTTATACATGTAACTGCACTCTGCAGCAATTTTAGGTGCCCCAAGGGGTGACCCGTGCGGCACCATGTGGCATCGTGTGACTGTGACACCCCATGGCCTATGGGGCCGCGCCCCACGTAGAGAAAATTGGAATCGCTCACCGTGCGTTTTTCCATGAGGCACCACATGCGACAGCTAATTAGTAAGCACTGTGGATTATCACGTGACTGTACGTACAATAATAGCTTAAAGGACGATTTAAGGGCTTAAACTCGATCACTGGAGTGAATTCTTTAACATTTGGTTAGTCTATCACGGCTTAAAAGGGTACACAGCTCATAAATTCAATCTAATTAAGCTACAATTAAAATAACTTACGCTTACGGCTTACGCATAATCTATGCACAAGGCACATATCACATATGTCGAAATTCAATGTAAAACCTTCGTAACTAGTATTTTGACCGTATACGCGCCTTAAAATTCAAATTCAAGCGCGTTTATGCCCCATCGTGTGAATACGTTTCCTCGGGGGAATCCCCAGGGGACACCACACGATACCACAGGACGCCCCGCGGGACACCCAATGGTGTGTCATACGATGCTATGATGCTCCACGGGGCACCCTATGTTGCGCCACATGGGTAGCCCCACCTGGGGATTCCCCACGTTTTCCCCATCGTGTGAAACATGCTTAAGGGTAGCAGCAAGCAGCTTTCAGGAATATATCCGGGACGGTACCTCACCTCAGTACCTCAGTACGATCGATAATTTACGGTCGAGAGACCGCGAGAGAGCGAAGTATAGCAGGGGCTTAAACCTTGTGCTAACTCAAAGGCCTCTGGAACTTGATGCCCTTTAATATACAGGCGCCAGTGTAGTGTCCTACATGGCCAAATTTGGCCAACTTAATCAGTTGATGTATATACATAGTTAGTTTTGTTTCGAAGAATTGTTAACTGTTCTGCCTAAATGTGGGATGTTGAGAAATAAATGAATCTGAAAAGACATTAAAATTATTTTAAAAAATTTTGAGAGCACATCCGGGGGCACACCGTCCTGGTCTTGTGCTATTATAAATGGTCAAGTTGTCCAGCTGACTTGGCCAACTTCAATGGCTAACTTGGCCAACTTGGCCAACTTAAAAATGGCTAACTTGGCCAACTTCGGTTGGCCAACTTAAAAATGGTTAACTTGGCCAACTTCAGTTGGCCAACTTGAACATCCGATACTTTCACTATTTTAAATAAAGGCAAGTTCAAATCTCAAAGTTTACATTTTAAATTTTCATTTTCATTAACTGACTAACTTACTTGAAAAAATTAACTAGAGGATTAGAACTTGACTTCATTTCAACTAGTCAAAGTATCGGATGTTCAAGTTGGCCAAGTTGGCCAAGTTGAGTTGGCCGACTTAAGTTGGCCAAGTTGGCCAATTTGGCAAATTTGAAACAAAGTTAACAGTGTAGGACACTACACTGGGGCCAATATACACGCACGTCGCAAACATTGCACCAAGGATATTCTATAACTTTACTGTACTGACCTCCCCCCTCTCCTCTGTAGTGTCGATTTCCATGAAACTAAAACTAAGAGCCCATTTCTTTACCGGATTAAACGCACTGGACTTATTTTAGTCCGAGCCCGACGTTCAGGAATGCAATATATATCGGACAAAACGGGTATTTTGAAATAAATTTTGAGTTGAAATAAATCAGCGGCCTAATTTTAGTCTAAACCCGTTTCTTAACTACTACTGGACTAAACGGACTAAACATGCACACTTAACATTAGCTAGCATGCGTAGCTAAGTCTGTTTAGTCTGACTAAAAAGCAGCGCGCTAAAATTTAAGTCCGTTTAATCCGGATGTTTTGGAATCGTAATTTTTAGCATAATTTTGAAATCCGATTAAAATTAGCCCTTTAATCCGGCAAAGGAATAGGCCTTAAGAAGATTGTTCTAGTGTGCAGAAGCAGAACACAAGGCTACAGGAAAGCATTAACATAAAAATTTATATACCGTTTGAAATTTTCTTTTCCGGAGGCGTGGAGCCAAACGAGACTGTTTTCTTGTGCGCCTGCCTGCGGTGTCCGTCTTTGACGAGGCTGCTGCGCTGGGGGGAGCGCTTGGGGGTTCCCCACTCCGGGTTCAGCAGGTTCCCATTAGCCGTGCTGCCCCCATCCCCATCGTCGTGACAGAAGACCTCCTCATCGTTTGAGGCAGAGCCAGTCCCTTGCCCGTCATTCACTTCCAAATTGGACATATATATAATTATAGACTTCTATAGATAATAGCAAAACGCAACAGTAGAATTTCTTTAAATTGGAATAAATAGTAACACATTTAATTAGTCCATAGTTAGTACATCATTTCAGCAAGTATGAATTGTATACTGAATCGGGCCATGAATAACGTTGGCCAGCAAAGAATATCAAAATTTGGTTAGTTGAAAATCGACATTGTCATCCGGGCATTTTGACGATTCGATCCACCGGCTAGCAGCTCCCTGGTCCACGCCTAAATATAAAAATAAGTTAGCGACATTGTCATACCGTGCAGTGCATGTCATGTCATATGTCATACAGTGCAATTCACATTTCACAGATCTCGCAAACGAGCTCAATGTTTCAGCATTAAACCAGGCGGGGCCCTACATTTTCATATTTCGCCATGTAGCTCACAGACAGGGGCGGTCCCAGGGGGGGGGAGGCGGGGCGAGGAAGGTGCACCCCCCTCGCCAAAAAAAATTCCCACTATCCCACTGAAATTTTACACAACGGTCACCACTCACCCCTTTAGCCTTTATGGCCAACTAGAAAAAATTTTCGTAGTTACGTCTCCAGCTGACCAAATTCGGCCTAAAAATGCAGTTTGACCAGCTGAAAGTACCATCAGTTTAGTCAGTTCATTCCTTCTCGAACTCTTAGGTACAATATTGCTGGCTGAGCCCCGCCCCCTTTCAAAATTTCTATCGTTCTATGACAAAAAATTATGGTTGCCTTAAGGTGCTATAATCCAAAAAATAGGTACACTATTTCCCCCAACTGCACTCGATCCAGTTTTTTAGTAGAGAACCTAGAAGAGAATCATTTTTCGTACTTGTCTCACTGGCTGACGCAGGAAAACCAGGAAATGTGAATTTTCTGTGAAATTTTATAAATTGGATTATAGATTTTTTCAAATGTTTTTTACCCTTTCCATTCAGATACATTTTATAGACTTTTAGAGGAGTTTCAGGTGAATTTCAGATGAATTCAGGGGAAATTCAGAGACCTAATTAAATCTGAAAAAAATGTCATTGACTTCAGATAAATTTCAGATATATACGTCTCATACACAAAAATTTCAGATAAAATTTACATGTTTTTCACATCTGTAAATATCAGGTATATATATAAATTTTACCCTGTTTCATGTAAAAAGTATCTAAAAAACTGAAAAGCCAGTAACATTTTTCAGACAAGTAAGTATTTATCAGTAAGTTCAGTCACTGAGTTCTGGGTGAAATTCTCTGAATTTACCCCGAAGTTACATATCTAAAATTTACCTGAAATTCCTCTGAAAGCATGTAAAATGTCTCTGAATGAAAGGGTATATAAAAAAACATGTATATAAATAATCAATCTGTAACAGAAAATTATTCCTGGTTTTCCTGTGCTGACAACACTCATGTCAGTACATAACTAAATAATATTTTTAGTTTGTTTCCTATGATTTATAAAAATTATGAATATCATAATATTAATGCAATAAATAATTGAAAGTTTAAAGCAAATTACATGAAAAAATGTAGGGGGAGAACCCCCCCCCCCTTTGACCAACTCATAAGAAAAATTCAACAAGGGTACCCCCTTTGGTTTTTGCGGGTTCGCCGGAAACAATTTCTGATGCGTCTCCAATTGACCAAACCCTGCAGGCCCTTGGTTCACGTATTCTGGTTTCCTTATGGACCTCACGCGTGGACACTTTGAGGTAAGGTAAGGAATTTAACCCAAACATCAAAATTTTCTCAATTTTTTTCTGGAGGCTGCCGTCCAAAGACAAAATTCGGCATGTTATATTGGTGGCTGGTTTTCGGGGGGTCGTATCCCACAAAATCCAAAAAAATGAAATAGGGGTACGCACCACTAATGTGCGTGTGTGTGTGTGAGTGATACCAATAAAATTGAAAAAAACCGCAGCACCCGTAATCATAAAAGTGCAAGCTCGGCTTTTTAGTATTCATAAAAGCTGGGATAAAAAGCCGAGCTTATGGTATTCATAAAAATCAAGCTCGGATTATAATCCCGGCTTCCACGTATATTTCAAGTAGA
>JASANF010007502.1:0-13565 GCA_030248245.1 Trissonchulus sp. WLG1_4
ACATTATTACAGTGGGTCAAATCACTCTAACTCAGATCTTACTTTACGTTTGCTAACACTGAAAACTTCAGCTCTGCTGGCACTAGCTTTAGCGGGACGATGCCAATCTTTACAGACACTAAGCATTGCTGAAGATTATTATCAAGACGCAGGCGACTGTCTGATTTTTAGTCACACGACACTTCAAAAAGGGTCAAGGCAACATCATTTAAAAACTCGGGCTGCAATACACAGCTTTCAGAACGATATAAACATTGACCCCTATACGACTATAAAAGCGTACATTAGTGAAACAGCGACAATTCGGGGCAGTCACACACAGCTGCTCCTAACACATATGAAACCGCATAAACCAGCAAGTGTAGCTACAATATCTGGCTGGCTCACTCAGTGTATAGTACTGGCTTCAGAACATGCTGAAACAAACCAAGGACCGATCAACGCTCACAGCTTTCGCAGTGTAGCTACTTCACATGCCTATTACAAAGGGGTTTCTGTAGCTGACATTGTAAGGTCGGCTAATTGGTCATCCACTGAGACGTTCTCTTTATTTTATAGAATACCAACCAGCGCGAGCCGCGAAGATCCTCCAAAGCGCAATATTTACTGATGCGCCCACAGACCAATGAAACCGTCCAGAGTCCAGCCCAAAGAATGCTGGGGATTCCGTGGCTTGTTATTTGTTAGGCACATATCCACAAATAGTTCAGCAGTCCTCATGATATGTCTCATTGATAGCAAAAGAAAGTGTGGTCTCGAGTATTTAGGTATGCGCAATTGTGAGGAACCCCATACAATTACTATTTACAGGCCTACTTCAGCCGTGGTAGTTTAAATCAAGACATATAGTTAGTAGAGAGCGTTTAGACGCAGTAAGATGAATTAGTAGTTTCTTTATTAGAAACAATATTCATCTACTGCAAGAAACGCTCTCTACTAACTGTTTATACGGCTGAAAGTTGGCCTATTTAGGCTCGATTCATTCATTACATCTGATTTAGCAGTAATAATTCTCAGAATTGTGGGCCTGGAGCTCCACGCACAACCCGCGGCTCAGATAACCTCAACCCGACCCGATTGCGACCTATTAAATAACTAAACAAGTCGAACTAAAGGAAACGCAAGATACGTGAATATTTATTAAACATATAAATATAAAAATAAGCTGCCAAGTGCCAATAAAACAAGTTCAAATGCATAGAATATCCATAGTTGCATCGCATATACTCTGAACGGGGGTCTAAGGGCCGGTTTCGTCGGTATTAGCAAAAATTTCGGGTGAAAGGACGTTTTGCAACCACAAAACCGTTTTGTTTCTATGACTTACACGTGAAATTGAATCTGTAAGAGCGCCTTGTCAAAAATTGGCAATCGCTATGCTATGGTTCCAGTTTTTTACATCTGCGATGCGCCGTGACGGGGGCTACAATGTGTGTAAATTTGAAGCAAATCGGATCACCTAAAATTTTCACTTATACAGGTAGCCGCCCCCCATTAAGCACCTAAGGGGCCTGTCATACTTCACAGTACACACACAGCTTCTCACAAAATGGTTCGATTCAACGATTACAGCTTATGTATGTCCGCTCAGCCAGTAACATTACAAAAAATCGCGTCACTAACAAAACATTTAAATATTGATGGCGGCGCGATTTTTGTATGATTTGGTCGGATGTACGTGCACACCGGCTGCAAGCATGAAGCTTTACGAATGAAAGAGTATATACTTCTCCAAACTACCCAAATCAAGAATACATAAATAACAAGTACAAGTACATATTTACACAAGTACAGGTACCTAAAAATGGACAGCAGTCCAAGCAAAGCCAAGAATAGGTATCCACATAATAAGAAGAGTATGACACTTTTCCAATTTACGGTTAAATTGCCGCGAACATGCTGCAACTGCTTTAAGGGGGCGCTCCGGGAATCGGGGGCCACCTCAGAACTTATGAAAAAAGGTACAAAAAGTAAAACGTTACCATACAAATATGTAGTATATAAATGAACGCTTGCGGCAAAGTTTCAGATCACGTGATCATGTCACGTGACGCTCAGAACACCGAACGTGAGCAAATTTTTGGCAAACAATAACTCTGCTCAAACTTTACAAATAATCACAAGTTAGTTATATATGTATCAACATGTAGCTTTTGTGCTTCTCTAGTTGAACGTTATTTTGGTTTTTAGCAATCTTACTGAGTTTTGAAAAAAATTACCATTATGTGTTTTTGAAGTCGAGCTCTGAGCAGTAAAAAGAACATCACAAAATTTCTAGAGTAAATTTAAAAAAAATTGTTCAACTGCCCAGAGCTAAAGGCTGTTATGTGAAAAAATTTGGAGAAAAACACCGTACCAGTAATTTGTAATCGAATGCCGAAAAATTGGTTTTGTATTCACACTACACTTATTTGAGTCTGATGCTTCTAAAAATGTTTTTTTGCAAATTTTTTGCACAAAACGCAATAAAATTATTTAAATTTTAAATTACGACCAATATCAATACGGTATCCAAGGTTTGCAAAACCTCGAAAATAGTTGATGCACTGGCTTACTTGCTGAATTTGTTTGAAAGTTAAATAAAATCAGTGAATTGTCTAATTTTTTCAAATTTTTTTGTTATGGTGTTACACGTCAAAACATTCGAAATAACATTCTGGACAACTTTTCTTCAAGAATGACAATTCATTTTCGCTGTTTTCAAAAACTATAGCCCAAATCCTTGATTCCCGGAGCGCCCCCTCAAGACAAATTAGGGCCGCAATAACAATATAATGGGCGGTGGCCACCGTCACTGCATAATATACATGGCTCACGCGGCCAAAACAATCAGTATAGCCCTCACAAACCAGTAAACAGTGCACAAATATCCCTCCGCTTTCATGGGGGCAGATTGGGGTAATACGCATGTCGATACCAACCAAGCCAGATGTGTCAGACTTTTCGAAATATGTACTCTTAGTATAATATATATATATATATATAATATATATATATATATATATATATATAATATATATCATAACGGTTTTGCAGAAAGACAGTGCATCAATATTATACAACTTATTCAAAAGTATCCCACCGCAAGATTTCGACAATTGTGCACGTTCTGAAAACTTTCTAGCGAAAATTAAAAACTCAAAATAAGTTAGATTTAAGTTAAACACACACACACTCTCACACAATCAATAACCTAGCATTTTTAAATGGTTTTGGCGAAAACTAGGTAAAAACCGCTGGAATTCAATCAAAATAAGCCCAATTTTAAGTGCCGAGTGTGAAAATACTTGTTTGAATGCTAAAATACACTTACTAAATGGGATATGATTTATGATATATTTAGCATTTTTTCTATCCCTGGTGAAACTGCTCCCAGGGGACAAATTTTTTGGAAGAGTCTGATCAACTAATTTATAGAGATGCAAAAAAATTAAAAAATTAACTACAAATTTACAGCGAAATCTGAATCGGTAAATATTCGTCGATGAAGCTCATTCTACGTCAACAAGACAGAGCATTTTTGCGCGATTCTCGAGGGCGATCCGATTATGAAAGTTGCGCATACGCATGTAAATACGCAACTGCGCTATATGAGTTAGCCAGACATTGCAACTTATCACAAAAACCTGCAACTCACAGCCTAAAGACCAAAACTAAAGTTTTCCATAAACGCTGGTAAACCTCCTAAGACTTTGACCACACGGACACTATCAACAGTTTTTAGTCAAATTTAAGCGTTAAGCACTCAAGTTTAAGTGTTAAGTAAAGTCTGTTTCACACGATGGGGAAACAAGCGTGCCCCACGTGGGGATTCCAGACGTTTTTCTACATCGTGTGAAACAGGCGTAACGCAGCAATTATTGTGAAAAACTTTAGCGTAAGGTTGTGAATTCCATTCAGCCTATGGTTGGTTACAGTAGATACATACAACCAAGAGTACAAAGCAGTGTCTGACTGTTATAGAAGAAGAGTGAGACACTGCGCCTGCCTATGACAGAACGCAGGCAGATGCAGTAGTCCAAACCGGCGCGCTTGCTCGCGTCTTCTTAAACAGGTACGCGGCCAATCGGAAGCGGCTACAACTCTGATTGTTACAATTGTTAAGACTTGTAAAGTTGAGCAACAGGCCCCTAGCGTAGCCATTGCGGGTGCGGTATAACCATTTTTGGGTGCTGAGTGGAGCACGTGCACATAAGCTAGCTTCTGCTTGGCCGTATATTTGTTTAAGAAAACAAACAAATTTCGACTAAAGTCTGACCAAAAAATGGAGGACCCTAAGACAGAAAGAAGCACGCGATTTCATTACGAAAGGAACGAATTTCAAGCATGCAGAGCACAGCAAGTAGTCACGGCAAACTGTTTTGACTCAGGGTCCAGCAATTTTCGGTCAGACTTTAGTCCATCTGTCTGCGCTAAATCTTAGGCACGCAACATACTGTCTGACTCTTCTTCTATCGCAGTGAGACACTATTACATACTCCTGATATTACAACATATACCTTAACGAGTTAAAACTCTCACAGTCACAGAAACACACTGACGAATGTATAAAACACAACCAAAAATACAATAAAAACAAGACAACTAATGCAAAATATAATAAAAATAAAACTACACACAGGAACAAATACTTGAAGTAAACGACATCTAAATATGTAGGTTAAATGTTCATTTTGTGAAAGATCTTCTGAATAATGAGTTCTGAATAATGGCACCCGACGCGTTTACCCACCGTAGGAAACAGACTTAAGATCTGATTCTCACTAAGCAAAAATAAGAAATAACAAAACCGCTGTAAACTTTGGGAAGTTGGCAAAAACCCCGGTCCTACTGGTCATTGCAAAATTGCGCTCGCGCGTATTTTAGGTTGCCTGCACGTTAGTGTAACCTCACACTATTTCTAGACACTCCCAGGGTCTGAGACAAGAAAAAACAAGAATGAACCGGGTTTCATGAAATATTAAAACAACAAACATGTTAAAACACAAAATTGCACTTGAAAACAAACACAGACTATTCAATAACCAAACAAAAAACAACTTTCTTGGTTCTTAGAAAACTGTAATCCGCGTTTAGTCACATAATTTACAGTCATACTTGAAAAAGCAGCTAATACAGCTGCACACATGAATTGACCATAAATAAAATAATCATAAACAACAATATATATATATATATATAGATATATATATATATATATATATATATATATATATATATATATATACACACATATATATATATATATATATATATATATATATAAGTAGCACATAATAGTAGTACAGTATATACAGATTGCATATAATTAAATTTCACCAGCATATTACGTTCGGTTCCGAATTCAAATTCACCCCCCCTCTATTTGCAGGACTGTGCACCCTGCTAATTTCAAGAGGGAACATTCTGCTACTTGAGCATGTATCACATAGAAGGGCCGACTCTTACAGACAGCCAGAAATAAATATCCGTACAGGCGACATTTTTTATTTTTTCTAACTATGTCGGCAAATACACTAAAAATAAGCCCACATACGCGGAGAAGGGTCCCATCGCCCTCTCCTAAACTTGACTTTCACCCCTCATATGGGTTCCCCCCCGCTTCCCACAAAATTGCCGTAGACATTGTCGCATGTCTTGCTCTTTCAAACCCCGCCTAGTTCTCCGCGTGATTATTTCATAATTTTGCCAGCTGAACGCACATACGGCTGTAAGTATGAATCGACCCTAACAAATCCATTACCGTGACTACAATAACTAAAGTCACATGGGTCTAGCGTCCTTGTCGCACGCTCTACCGCACGTCACAGCCTCGGGTTGGGATTTAATCTGACTGGCCGGCACCCCCCCTGCCGCCTGCAGCTGCATCCATTCTCCCAGGGAGCACTGGGCCAGGCCCCCCTCATCCAGGGGCTGGCTGGTAACCATGGTAACGGCCCGGTTCTGCTGCCCCAGTTGTAGCAGGGGGCCAGGGGGGCTTGGGGCAAAATGGGGCAGCCCCGGGGGTCCCGCCCGCGCCCCCTGTTTGTGTATATTGCGCATATGCTCACTGAGATAGTCTTTGCGCTTGAACACCTTATTGCAGCGGTCACAGGGGTAGACGGTTTTCAAGTGAACAGAGCGTACGTGACGGTACAGGGCCGACATATGAGTGAACAGGCGTCGACATAGAGAACAACGAACGGAATTGTGCCCACTGTCCCACTCCACGTAGGTGGCTAGAGGGCCACGAATGCGAGGACCACCGGAACCAGCTGCCGAGCTGGTTGCCTGAAAACAGGATATTTTTATTTATTTTTTTATTTATTTGCTTTTTTATTTATTTTAAACAGCAATATCTGCTGTAAAAAATGGCGACGGCATATTATTGAGTTGAGGGTTAACGCAGCACGAATGGTTTAACAAATGGTCCCTAAAAACGTAGTCTATTAAATCTAAAATCTCTACGCGTTAACTCCTGAAAAGCCTGTTTCACACGAAATGGATATATGTATAGTGGATTCTCGTGAAAATGTACTTTTAGGAAAAATTGTACAAAATTTAGGGTATATATTTTTGGTCGATCAGGGGGGAGGGTCCCTGAAAATTTCGCCGGAGAGTCCCCACCAAAGACCCCGTTACATGATGTATGACTTCTGAGAATACGACCCTAACGTAAACACCACGAGCCATAGGGATCCCCTCAGTTCACTTCCTAGAATAATGTTCCAGTGGATAGCTTGACAGGAAAAATCCCCATCGTGTGAAACAAGCTTACATTACTCCTAGTTAACTAATATGCGCATTTGCTACGCCCTATGCTAGGAGTGTCTTTTCAAAACTAGACTGGAAAGTCACCTTGAAATTCTGATTGTTACTGATTTAGACCCAAACCATTTACCGTACCTGTACAGCCAATACATATTTGGTTTTTTATGCTATTAGCTATATAACAACTAGCTCAGGTTTGCTTCATCACCAAGATTTAGTAAAAACAATAATGAAAAAAGCACTATTTTAGGATTAGTGTAAACATATAACTAAATAACAACATGATAAACATTGTTAAGAAATGGATTGAATTAAATAGCACACCAAAAGAAACCAGAAAAGTGTAAAGTGATTTTCACACTGAGCACACGTGTAAAATACTCAAATCCGCTTTGTTTAGGGGAAAATTTTTCATAATGAAATTATGGGGAAAATTTTCATGATAAAATTATTCTAAAAAAGCTAGATTTGCAATTTTCTAAAAGATTTTCTAAAAGTTTTCAAAAAAATTTAGATATGCAATTAAAATTCTTGTTCAATATAGCCAATTTTTTAAAACATATGTATTCTACTTAATTATAAAACATTCTACAGTATGCTACTTAACTTTAAATACACATTTGTTACCTTTTTAACCGTAACAAACGTGAATGTCCACCACCCACACAAAGCAGTACTTTTCGAGCCCACAGCAGGAAATTTGCAATAAGCTTGATTCATACTCAGGGCCGATTCATACTTACAGCCGTATGTCCGTCCGTTGACTTAGCATAACCACACCAGAAATTTATCAGAAAGCATGCCTGGAACCTGTTGTTCAACTTTACAAATCTCAAAAGTCAAAACTGTAACAATTTTAAGCGCCAATTCAGGTGATTCGTAAAGAGTGTATATATCAGTTTCGTAACGAATCACTTGATTTTGCACTTACAATGGTTACAATTTTTGGGAGACTTGTAAAGTTAAGCAACAGGCCCCTGGTGGTGTGATTATATACACGTAATTTTGCAGTTTATGCTGTAATTATGCAAATTTTGCCAACCGAACGGAAAAAATGACTGCAAGAACTAAGAATGAATCGACCCTACAGGAGTGATTACATGACAGTGGCTGACTGAATGCCCTCTAGCTCAGGCCCATGCATAGCTACTTCTTGCAGATCATGTATTTGCAAATGTTTTTTTACAACCTATGTATATATATTTAAAAATTGAGAATGAGTTTTTTGCCTTCAATCCGTATATTATCACTTATCAACGCTATCAACGATATGTACAAGTGTATATACAACACTGTGTTACGCGCTGAGCTGTTTACTCTGCACCGATTGGCTGCATACTTGTAAAAACTTAAACAAATTACCGAATCTCGGCGATCGTGTCTGTGTGCGTTTTATAAAATATGTAACTGGCAGGCAGGAGTGTCTCACTTTTCTTGCATTAGGCACGGTTCACACAGACTTACTTTTTACTTAAGGGCCTAAGTAAAAATTTCGTTTCAGACAGAACGCATAGCCTACATAATTTTTTTCCTTAAGACCTTAAGTAGAAATGGATTCTATTTTTTACTCAATCAGTCCAGCCAATCAAAATTCTGTAAGAAAAGCTCCGCCTAATGAGCTTCATATGCATTGGCTAGATTTGCTTTTTGACATACAACTGCGCGAATGCCAGCCAATCGGAAGCGACTTGATATACGTCCTGTGTGAACACTTTTAAGTAAAAAGTATATAAGTCTGTGTGAACTGGGCATAAGATTCAAAATTCAACTGGATCTAGCGGATTACATTTGTGTATATGACCAACACAGAACATGTTTAGAGAAGGAAGGACGTTAAATTTTGGCCGTTTTTCCGTAGTTTAAATCATCACGAAGTGGCCAAATTTAACCACGCATCTATATGTACTCCGCTACACCTGCACAATACGTCAACATGTGGACTTGAAACGACCAGCGCATCTGCCTGCGCTAGAACACAGGCAGGAAGGAGAGTGTCTCACTCTTCTTCTATATATATATACTAGAGTGAAACCCTATTATGTACTATTGTTATAAAAGATTAATTATTAGTATTTAACTAGCAATTTCAGTAGTTTTAGTCGCGATTATTGACGTTTTAGTAGCGCTGCATAATTAGTATTTGCAGCTAATGTGTGCAGCTAATGTGTACGGTGTGTACCACTGGCTTATTAGTATTAGTAGTGTTAGTAATGATAAAAGTATTAGTATTAGTAGAAGCAGCATACAATTGGAACACTTTAATGGGACGCACATGGATTGTTAAGTAGCAAGTAATAAGTAATAGGATGATCAATATACCATACATAATAACCATAACAACAATCAGTATGAACTGCACGAAGACTAGTTGGTAAGGGACAATCAGTCCTCCGGCCTTTTGTACACATACATACATACTACATAGCATACATACAAAGTGTGCTTAAATGCATACATAGCATAGGAACAGTTCATTCATACTTACAGTCGTATGTCCGCTCAGTTAAGCTGCAAGGAAAGCTACCCGAAGCAATCAAAGAACCGCGGGGGGGTCCAAAATTGACCAAAAGAAGTTAAGAAAAGGGGCGTTTTTTATTTTCGCAAAATTACGTGTACTTTTGGTCGATCTGAGTGAAGGTCCTCATATCTTTTGAAAAGACCCCACCAAAATGTTGACACCGCTATATGGGATAAGAGTGAATTAGCTACGGCTAGAATCAATTATTTAAAAAAATTGGTACAACCATTCCAAACGCAAAAAATACATTCACCGACTGGGTAGACACACGACTGTGAGTATTAATAGACCCTAAAGAGTTGTCTAATACTTTTTCATTTTCACAGCTTGTCAAACTCAAATAGCTAAAAAAGTACACTTAGCTGTGATAGAGCAAAAAGATTTTTTCAACTATAATCTTCAACAGAGTTCCATCTTTGGATTTTCGAGTATGGCGACAAAATCTCATATATACGTTTTCAAGTTTGGTCAAATACTAAAATAATGGAATTGTTTTCTTCACAAATTCACTAAAACCACAAGCTTAGCACAAGTATAAGCCAAACAGTTTACATAAACAATAATATATATACTACAACAGTACACAGTTCCAACTATTATCACTGATAACAACAAAAAATCAGCAAATACTTTTGCAGTCGATTCCATATAAATTGCATTTTAGCAAGGACCTTTACAAAATCACAAGTACAAGTCTCGCCCAAAATTGGATTTTGCTCATTAAATTCATTTTAATCAAAAACTCAGCACACAGAGGATTGAAGCAGCTCGCTAAAACTTTCTTCAGAAACACTCTTACATCACAACCACCTCAGGCTAAAAACTTGCTTGCTTAGATCTGAGAGACCTGTATATAAATGGACAGTCTACTTTTGGTATAGAAATAAAACCTAACCAACAAGAACAAATACTGAAAAATACAAATTTGGTTGCCCCTTATGTGGGAAGGCGGACAGGAATGGAAAAGGAGGCCCGGTTCACACGACTTACTCTTTGCTTTTTACCTCAGGGCCTAAGGGCCTTTTTGGTTCTTAGTTTTTACTTGTAATTTTTAAATTTTTTAACTTTTTGAAACAAGTCCTCCCCCCAAAAAAAAATTCGGGGTGATTCTCAGACTTAACCTTGTTTCTATGATTACTATTTTTTCCAGCTATGTTACTGTGATAAAGAAAAATACATTGTCTGCAATCATTTATTGATTTCCCAGATGAATCCCGGACCTATAGGGCGAAGGCAAAACAAAAATGCATACACTAACAAACGCATACCGAAATGCATGATAATCAAATAGTCAACATATTCATAAACAAACACAAGTATATATATTTACAACACGAAGAAATGTATGTATATAATATAACATATACATGCGGTAGCTACATGACTACATATTATCCTATCGGAAAAACGGATTAAATGCAAACTTATTTGGTTTATTGGATTATTTCATATAGTTAAATTAACTTAACAATCTATTCAAACTTGGCACAGCAATCAAACAAAATCCTACCTACCGTTAATCTCCCAAATAACTTAAAATTTATTGCGCTAAATCTTTTTGTGGTTTCGGAGCAACTAAAAGCACTAAAAAATGTGATAAAAAATAAAACAAAACATTTTTGCACAATTCTGCTGCCGTTTTTAGATCGGCACACACACTGTTAGAACGTGACTTGTGAGAAACAACCAGCTTCCCTATTCAGTTACCACATCTATATTATATACTCAACAGAGCATATTTTCAGCTGCTAACGCCAAAATCCAAGTTAGCAATCAAGAAAAAAACGAAAGAAGTAATTTTTTTTCGTTCAAGATTTTCATTGCAATCGCAATTCTTTTTCGGCTGAAAGCTACACCAAAAATATAGACTTGAGACTATATTTACTCTAAGTCGGTAAAAATTTTCAGGGGGATTAAAACTCTTCTGATTACACAATCTGCTTGTAACCGTGAAAATTTTCATCAGTTATTACGACATATAGTTTAATCTAATGCGTTAAGGGGCTGTTCACAAATTCGGATTAACTGGATTAGATTAACTGAATTAACTACAATAACTAGACATAAAATTTTTGTATCTTGCACGTTTATGCACTTGACACACGGGAAAAACTGTGTCTGGTTTAAAAAAGGTCTCATGCTTCTGTGTTGAGTTATTCCAGTTAATTCAGTTAATCTAATCCAGTCAATCCGAATTTGTAAACAGGGCCTCAGTAACTAAAATTTTGAAACACGCCTTCACATTAACTAGACACACTTGGGGGACTATCTCTACCTATAGATAGACCCTTCATTCCAGAGCGTCATTGTTTTTATGACAGACTTTAGCTACTGAGCTGCACAGACCGGTTGACATTTCAGTTTACTGCGTATGGCTGCAAATTTTCGAAAAAATAATTCAACTATTGTCCAACTTTTCAGATTTCCATTATGCAATCCTGAAAGTTTGGCATTTACAGCACACGGCAGTAATTGAAGACAGAGGGGCTTTGTCACTCAATGTAGTTATATTAATAGATATATAACACAAAATATTTGTAAAGAAAAAGTTCGCATTAAATTGTGTTTATCCAAAATTCTTCATTTGGCATTGTACTACATATCATGATTGCTTTTTGTAAAGAGGAAACAATGTGAAATGCAATCTAAAAGAATGTTACCGTACACACCCACTTCAAATTTCCAAACCAAGTACATGTACCTGCTAGAAGTATACTAAATTTACGAAATCTTTTGGAACAAGGTGACTAAGGTATCATTTATATATACCTAATGCCAACCCGCAGTCTGTGCCCATGGGTCAGAAAAGGAGTACCACAGCCAGGGTTTTTTTTTTCAAAATCGGCACTGTGTAAATGTTGTGTAAATTAAGAATTTGCTGTGTAAATTAAGGGTATGGTGTGTAAATTTTTAAAAGTGAGTATTTTAGCATTTTTTAGGTAAAAATTGACCGTTTTTTCACGTGAAAAGTAATATTTCGACTTTGAGACTCGAACTACATACGAAAATAAAAAATGAGATAATTGAAAAATTTTGCGCTTTTGTCAGTTCAAGTATCCGACACGCCAGGGCAAGCCCCCCTAAAATTTCGAAAAATTTGAAACAAGCCCTAACACCCAGGCCGAGACCCCGTGTACATGCATGGTTTACACAGATAGAGAGTTGTTCTATCAGCCAGATCCTACTCATTTTTTTTTCAAATCCGGGTGTAAAACTTTTACAGTAGTTTGATGTAGGACAAGAAATCGCACAGACAGGCTCAGCGTGGCTGATTTTTCACCGTCAACTTTCAAGTGCATAAAAACGAATGCTAAAATAAAAAAAGCATAAGCCGTTTAAGAGCAGAAACTGAAAATTTTTTGTTCTGGGGTCAAAAATTAGACTTAATTTTGTTAGGACAAAGAGGTCACAGGCACTATCGCCACTTCGCGAATTTTTGTAATTTTTACAACCAAAATAGGCCGTTTCATCAACTTTTGGGGCAAAATGGGGCTGTGTAAATCAGTGTGTATTTTTATTTTTTGCTGTGTAAGACAGGGGCTATGAATTTACCTATGCGACTAAAGTGTTCAAGACAACTAATTTCAAATCTTGCTTTGAATTCTGACATTTGTATGAAAATGGACCAATGTTTTCCGGATAAAAAAGTATAAACACAAAAAATTGAAAACTTGACATATTCATTTTGAAAGCCTTGAAATGTACAACAGCGCAAAAAATGCTTTCAGAATTTCTCATTTATTCGCTTTTGTTGTAAAAAACCTAAACGAAAACTATGTTGATGAAATCAAAACTAAAATGTTACACGTCAAAATATACGCATATATACTATCAAACACCAAGAGTACATAATGCAACATTATAGCTACGAGTCTTCTAGACGGATAAATTACATACTCTTGATAGCACTAACCGAGGAAACTGCAATTACATACATAATACTTAACAGGGATAAAATCACATACTAAATAGTATATACAAAATAAAATACATAGTAGCAAAACCACAATCACAAGACAAAAGTACACAATATTACACAAAAAAGCAAGAAGTACGTATATCAACAGCAATTATAGAAGACATGTAATCAGTCAAAACAAGAGTCAAAACATGATTAATAAAAAAACAAATAAAATAAAATACCGATACCGATTACAGGAATGTCTGATAACAGCACACCTAACATTCAACACCAAAATGACTGCATAAAATCAATAATCAATTATTAACAACATATATACTTGAGATATACAACGGAAATCACCATATATGGGCATTGGGCGTACTCAAGACATCT